>CM024763.1:29962324-30014121 GCA_014218235.1 Colocasia esculenta | reverse complement strand
ATCTTATAAAGTAATACCTTATAGAATTTTGAAGACTTCTTTATAAGATTCAGTAAAAAGGTACAAACAAAATATGTTCAATTCTTATTTATCATGGGGGTGAGTTTGACAATAACAATTTCATTGATTTTTGCAAGAATAAAGGCATTGATCATAAGTTTGCATCTCGAAGAACATCGGAGTAGAATGAAGTCGTCGAAAGGAAAAACAGAATGTTGACAGAAATGACTTGTACATTGCTGATTGAAAGCAATCATCCAAGAAGCTTTTGGGCTGAAGTAATGAACATTTCTTACTACATACTAAATCGAGCAATGGTAAGACCTATCTTAAAGAAAACTTCATATGAGCTACTAAAATGTAAGAAGCCGAATATTGCTTATTTTAGTGCTTTTAGATGCAAAGTCTTTATACATGATAATGATGAGAAGGACATAGACAAATTTGAAGCAAAAGTGATCAAAGAATCTTTCTAGGATATTCTGAACATTCCAGAACGTACAAAGTTTTAATTCTAAAAATAAAAATATGGAAGAAACTCCACATGTCATCTTTGATTAAATTCATGAGAAAAACTAAGCGTTCTAATGTTTCTAGGAATAAAAACGATGATGAAGACATACTGGAGTCAACAAACTCAGAATATGTCGATAGAAGCTGGTCGACAGACAACTCAAATAGATCAATAGATGCAGACAACAGGTTGATAAACACAGTGATGAACACTAAAAATCTGAGGTATTCAAAAGATCACCCCATTCAAAATGTCATTGGATATGTTCATGACAATTTCATACTAGATCTCACTTTAAAATAAATATTGAACAAGATCACATGACTTTTATTCCTCAAATTGAACCTAAAAACATTGATGAAGCTTTAAAAGATGAATCTTGAATAAATGCAATGCATGAAGAATTGAATCAATTTGAAAGGAATAAAGTGTGAAGTTTAATTCCTAAACCTTCAAATCATTCAATCATAGGAACAAAGTGGGTCTTAGGAAATAAACTTAATGAAGAAGGAAAAATAGTTAGAAATAAGGCTCGACTGGTTGCAAAAGGCTACAATCAAGAATTTGGTGTAGATTTTGAGGAATCCTTTGCACCAGTAGCCAGATTAGAAGCTGTTACAATTCTACTAGCATTTGCTTGTGCAAATAAATTCAAATTGTTTCAAATGGATGTCATAACTGATTTCTTGAATGAAGTCGTTAAAGAAGAAGTTTTTTGTTGAATAACCTCCCAATTTTGAAATTGTTGAAGCCTAACCATGTATACAAGTTGTACAAAACACTTTATGGTTTGAAGTAGGCACCCCGGGCAAGTATGACATGCTAAGCTCCTTTTTGATAGGTAAGGATTATTCAAGAGGTAAAGTGGATCAACCCTTTTCACTAAATGTGTTGGTGGAGACATTATTGTAGTCCAAGTATACGTAGATGACAACAATTTTAGATCTACCAATCTTAACCTATGTGAAGAATTTTCAAATTCATGCATAGTGGGTTTGAAATCAGCCTAATAGGTGAGCTTCAATTTTTTCCTTGGATTACAGGTTAAAAAACATGAATATGAATTCTTTATCATCCAAGAGAAGTATGTAAAAGAGTTGTTGAAAAGATTACAATTTGAATAAACTAAATCGGCATCTACTCCAATGAGCACAAATATTAAAATAGATGTTGATGAAAAAGGTAATTGATAGATACAAAGACATATAGAGGTATGATCGCTTCTCTCTTGTATCTTACAACAAGTAGGCTCGAATTCAATTCAACATTTGTTTATGTGCTAGATTTCAACCAAGTTCTAAAGAATCTCATTTGTTTGCACTTAAAACAATCTTTAGGTATCTTGTTGGAACTATTGAATTGGGATTATGGTATCCAACTGGTTGCAAATTTGACTTAGTTTCATATTCAGATGCTAATTATGCTGGGTGTACAATTTACAAAAAAGCACTTGTGGGTTTTGTTAATTCTTAGGTGGGTGCATGGTATCATGGGCATCCAAGAAATAACACTCAATCGCACTTTCTATTGTAGAGGCAGAGTATGTCGCTGCAAGAAGTTGTGCAGCTCAGGTGCTGTGGATTAAGAGTCAATTATTGACTATAATATTAAGCTTGGATGCACACCCATCCTATGTGACAACACAAGTGCTATAAACTTATCAAAAAATCCCATTCAACATTCACGAACAAAATACGTTGAAATCATACATCATTTTCTAAGAGTTGAAGTTAGGAAAAAAAACATTGAATTCACTTCATTGAAACAAACAAAGAAACTGCTGATATTTTCACAAAACCACTTGTTAAGGATAGGTTCACCACTTTAAGAAGAGAACTTGACATGTGCATGATAAAATAAATTTGATTGTAACTTGTGTTTCTTTTTGAATAAATAAATAATTTTCTGACTCTCTAGTTTCTTTCGACATGTGAATCAAGTCTGTCGACAGATCCTTCTAGAATAAAATTTTCTGATCTTTCCTTCTCATTCTTGTGCATCTTAATGTAGGATTTGTAGAATTCCAAGGTAGAGTCTTCCTTCTTATCAGAGTCATAACATCCATCTCCTTTATACGCTTTCTTGTCTACACAATCCTTCTATGCAATAACTCTCTCATTACATCGGGGAGAATCTTAATAAAGAATCTATTACAAATGATCATGAAGAGTAACATGCTAGATTTAACCATTACACTTTCATTGGTTTAAGAATAATAATTTTTAATTAATTGAGAGATGATACACTTAGAAAGATTACTACAAGCATAATTTCATCAAGTCATCTTTGAAAAATAACTTTTCATAGTTAACTAATTTTTTGATAAAGGAAGTCTTGTTATCAGGCATCTTTGGAAAGTATTGTCCTAAAACATTAGTTAAGACTGGTTGAAATAAGGAGAAAAGCTACCTGTTGCTAGTAAATAGACAAATAACAAAAATAAAGAAGGTAAAGACAGAGCAATGATAGAAATATTGAGTAATCGGGCTTAAATCATCTGAGACGTGATTTAGTTTGCATCAAAAAGTGAAATCAAATCTGTTTCAAAATACAACAGTCAACACATGAAGTAACTGGAAGCATTGACATCAGATAAATATATGCTTTTGTATAAAAAAATGTGGATTGGACGTGAGTATTACTTACCTTCAAGGATAGAGTAAAATTAACGCAGTATGGGGCCTTCAAAGTAAATCAAGTTCGAAAATAGGTGTTTAATTTTAATACTATCTTAAAGATGTCTCCTTAATAAGACACCTGGAATTAAAATAAGAGGTGATATAATAAAATATATTTGAAGAGTTGATTTGATTAGATTAAGCTTGTAAGATGAATTCTTTTTGTAACATCATTCAAAATTTTGAGATTCTCATCCTTACACCATTGAAAAAGAGAATAAAACAAATCAAGCATTTGTTCTATTGATGAACAATTGTAATAGATCCACACATTCTCCATCTTACTGATGTCATGACAACCATTCTATCTATAATATATGTCGACAACTTCTTATTTGTCAACAATTCTTCTTTATTGTCGACATCTCACTCATCTCTGTTGACAGACATGGTTCATTTCCACCCCGTTCAATCTCTGGTTCACTCGTTCACTCAAACCAGACCAGCTTTGTGCCATCTATCTTTAAAGCTGTCGACACGAGGGTTTTCATGCTTTCATTTCCCGGGGCAAAAACCATTCATCTTCCAATGCCTCATCTCTCCTTGCTCTTTATTCTGCATCCTGATCATCTAGGAGTCACATTCACCCTTGGTATCTCTCTCTCTTTGCATCCTGCGCAACTTAGAATCCAAATCTTCTTCAGCGACTATCTTCCCTGAACAAGTCTGTTGCTTCTCTCATCATGAGTCAGTTATTCAAGAGGGCTTTTCATTCTTATAAAAAGAACAACTCTTCGACTCAACAAGATCAGCCTGCAAGCTCTCGCTCTTCAAATGTTGAGCAACCACACTAAGTTTAGAGATGATCAGATCCCTAAACTTCTTGTTCCAGATTTTGCTAAGCTTTGCTGTGTTCGAGGTACTTTCAATAAAATCATTCAACCTCGATGGGTAAACTTTTCTTCTCTTCAGCCTATGTTAGTAGGCATCATTGGCTTATTTGATAGCCCATGCTAGCATAAAATGATGGAGCACCAACGAGCTTATAGTCCACAAGCTGTCATCGAATTCTTTAATAACCTAAATATGTCTGCTGATCAAGGTTTCTATTCTTCTATCCACTTCTGTCTGAGGGATATCATTTTAGATTACCCCTAACTTACTTAGCAAAGCTCTTAATATTCCACATTCTGGAGCAGTTATGGGGTCTGCAGAAATGGATCCGGCAAATGCTTACACTATAATGACTCGTCAACCTTTCGATGCTACCAAAGCCATTGCAAAGTTGAATGCAAACACATTTCCACCACTTCAAAGATTGATGTGTCATATGTTCAACACTATCATCTATCCAAAAGATGGTAGTCAAGATCAGTAAATGAAACCCATAAGTTTTTGTTCTATTTCATCTTTGATGGTGATCAAATCAATCTGCCTGATCTCATGTATGATATCATAGTGCAATGCTATGCAAATCCTGAGAGATCCATTTCATATGCTTGTCAACTCACTTCTGTGCTAAAATATGTTGGAGTCAAGTTTTCTCAAGAGGAAGTAGTGTTTTTAAAAGACAAAAGTGCTTATGACGTATCTACTACAAATCAAATGGGATATAGAGTGGTGAATGTGATTGTAACCAAAACTCTGAAGAATCAAGATTTCACACCTGATGAAGTGCTTGGCGAACAGGAAGAAGATCACATGGATATCTCACATATAATGCTGATGAGAAATTCAGAAGGGATCTAATGGAAGAATATGAAGGTCTTCAACAATGGCAACAATACTTTGATGACAAATTCAAGCAATTATTTACCCATATAGATGCTAGATTTGATGAACTTCATCTACCCATCAATAATAAATTTGTTGTCATCACTGAGAAATAAGATCTTATGCAACACCATCGTTATGATCTAGATAATGATATGACTTCTCTACATGATGATTTTCATAAAGTTCACAAATTTCTATATCCTCTACATCCCACTGGTGACAGTCTCTCCACCTCTACTTTTCCAAGGATGATTCTTATGTAACCCTCCCACTAATCCACAAAATGCAATCTCTCCTTTGTGTTGCCCAGCTAGCAAGCCCAGAGGGGGGGTGAATGGGATTCTAAAAATTCGTTTAAATGAAAACCTGTCAACAAAAATGCTTAACAGAAAAACACTTAGATTGATTGTTAGTGTTAGTAATAGAGAAGACAAGAGAGCAAACACACAATCACACAACATAGGAAATTTTATCCTGGTTCGGACCTCCAATCCCAAGGAGTCCTACGTCCAGTCCCCAAGCGACAGCATGGGATTTCACTATCCAAGGGTACTGTCCCCCTCAAGGACCTTACACATCCAGCTGCAGCTGGCCTTCTCTTCAACCTAGAAGAGGTACAAAAACCACCCTGATACACAAGTCTTCTCTTCCTTCCTCAACGAGGAATACCAACCACCTATTTCCAATAGGTCTTCTCTTCACAACCCGAAGAGGAACTTCACAACAGATGTGATAAAAAGCGAATGGCCCCTAGACCAAGCTTAACAAATGCTTGATCTGAGGCATGTCTGAGGAGAAAGATTTTCACTAGATGAAAACTCTCAAAACTACAAAGGCTCTCCAAAAGCTAAGCAAATGAACACGGAGATCTAAGAGCTACAGAAGATTATGGAATGAAGCTTTTGGGCTCTTGTTTCTAATGCTCACAAGTTGCAGGTTGGTTCTCTGAAAGCTCTAAAGTTCAAAAGTGCTTCTTTATGGAGACATCAGTCTTCTATATATCTTCTCTTGAAATATAGTCGTTGAAATGGTTGTTGTCTCTATGATAGATGCACGTTAGATAGCATGGTCCGAGGGTACAACCTTAAACCTCCTGCAGCCAATTATGCTCTGGAGCCATGCACGCAAAGAGAAGATTCATCCAATATCCTTCAGCTTCTGGTGTCCAACTTGTAAGATATGATACTGGTAAATACCTGCACACAATAAATGTCAAAGCACAGATAGAGATTGCCTCTATGCTTATTAGTCAACGTTAGAAACCATGCAGTAAGAACGTACACCAAAATAGAAATGTCATTCTTCTATCCTGAAAAGTGTTTGCTATAGAACTAGGAATACAAGGCACCCATATATGCAACGTGCAGAGATGTGTACAATCACATTAAATGCAAGGATATTAGTGATGCACGTGGGAAGACTTTGACTTTAACAAGATTTGAAAATATATTAGAAATCATGTATGAAATCGATGTAATCCATGAAGTCGTTATGATAATGAAATAGTTGTACAACTTATGAAATCGTTGTGTGAACAAGTCATTGTTGAAGTACAAGAAAATCGTTATACAAATATAGGCAAATCGTTGTTCAAACATAAACAAATTGTTGTTTTAAGCAAATCGTTGTTCAAATAAAAATAATCGTTATTTGAGAAAATCATTGTTCAAAAAAAAAACAAATCATTGTTTAAGCAAATCGTTGTACAAGAGAAAGCAAAACGTTGTACAAGCAAATCGTTGTATAAGAGAAAGAAAATCATTGTACAAGCAAATCGTTGTACAAGAGAAAGCAAATCGTTGTACAAGCTGATGATCCAATGTTCCCATGTATTTAAACAATTACTTATCTATTTTGGTGATTAACA
This sequence comes from Colocasia esculenta, assembly GCA_014218235.1. Classification (NCBI taxonomy): domain Eukaryota; kingdom Viridiplantae; phylum Streptophyta; class Magnoliopsida; order Alismatales; family Araceae; genus Colocasia; species Colocasia esculenta. The sequence continues at coordinate 30,007,346 of CM024763.1, read as the reverse complement.
AACTATTCTAACGAATTTTCTATAAGTCTTGAGCACAGGAAAAAAAAAAAAACAACAAGCCAAACTGGTAAGTATCCTTCATACTAGCAGTTTAAACTTCATAGCTTACAAATTTTTCTAAGTACACATCGACTCTCTAGTTGTTATAACGATTTTCTTAGAATCATAATGATTTCCTCATACACATCGATTTCCTCTGAAGTGTAATGATTCATTAGAGTCATAACGATTTCATACTCATAAGGATTCGTTATCGAGTTTGGTATCATATGATTTCATACTCATAAGGATTCGTTATCAAGTTTCGTATCATAACGTTCGTTAATTGATCGCAACGATTGCTCTCACAACGATTCGTTAATGATCATAACGATTATTTTCATAACGATTTCTAAGTGAGAACAACAATTTGCTCTCACAACAATTTGGTTATCGCATCGATTTCTTAAGTGAGAACAACGATTTGCTTTCACATCGATTTCTTAAGTGAGAACAATGATTTGCTCTCACTCGATTTCTTATGTGAGAACAACGATTTGGTCTCACATCGATTCTTAAGTGAAGAACAATGATTTGCTCGTAATGACTTGGTTCAACGATTGCCTATACCGTCATAATGATTTACTCTTATAACGATTCGATAAGTTATACAACGACTCTGTCACTGTAACGACATTAAGTTACATAACGACATGGTCACCATAACGATTAGATCAACAAACAACGATTCACTTACAATGCTTTTAACGATTTGATTATAGGACTTGTGCATAACGATTTGTGTATGCATCTGTTTCTTATGATGCACAACGATTTCATAAGTCAGGTACATAACAATTTCATGGAATATACGGTTTGATTTTCGAGCCAATATTGTATACGTTGAAAAGTCAAAGTCTTCACGTTGATGACCAAACTGTCCCCATAATAATAATTCATTTATTTATATATTAATTTTGATGATTAACAAAATAGTACTAATGGATTACTTGAGCTTTGAGAACAGGAAATAAAAGAAAAATGAAAGTTCAAGACAATCAGGTAAGTCTCATCTCACATTCTGTCCAAGTCTTTGTATTGACTTCTTTGATAAGCAGAACGATTTCCTCTCTGACCGGAAAATTCAAAACAAATCGATATCGCAACGATTCTTTAAGACATCGCAACGATTTCTTTAGAACCCGTAACGACTTGACTGTCGTAACGATTTCTTTAGACCTCGTAACAATTTCTTTAGAACCCGTAACGACTTGACTGTCGTAACGATTTCTTTACAACCCGTAACGACTTGACTGTCGTAACGATTTCTTTAGACCTCGTAACGATTTCTTTAGAACCGTAACGACTTGACTGTCGTAACGATTTCTTTAGACCTTGTAAGGATTTCTTTAGAACTCGCAACGACTCTCTAGCCGTAACGATTTCTTTAGACCTCGTAACAATTTCTTTAGAAACACAACGACTTTCTAAGCGTAACGATTTCTTTAGTTCTCGTAACGATTTCTTTGATTCTCGTAACGATTCTTTAGAACTCGCAACAACTCTCTAGCCGTAACGATTTGTTAAGACTTCCCGTAACGATTTCTTTAAAACTCGCAACGACTTTCTAAGGCGTAACGATTTCTTTAGTTTGTAACGATTTCTTTGATTCTTATAATGATTTCTTTGATTATCATAACGATTTGCTTTGTGCAACGATTTGTTAAGACTTCTCGTAACGATTCTTTGAAACTCGTAACGACTTGATTGCTATAACGATTTCTTTAGAGTTCATAACGATTTCTTTACAGTTCATAATGACTTGATAAGTGTTCATAACGACTTGCTATAACTCATAACGATTTTATCATTATAATGTGATAATGCTCTGTCATAACGATTTGTCTGTTATCGCATAACGATTTCATAAGTCATGAAGGCATCGGGATTATTTATATCGAATTTCTTGCGGTATCAGTATAATGCTTTTTAATAGTGTTGAAAAGTCAAAGTCATATCTCGTCTGTTGACTGCTACGCATTAAATGCTCTCTGATCGTATCTCCCATGCATGCAGACAATATCTTCCATTTTTATGCTACTCTGTCTACGTACTTTTTAGACAGAAAGGAGCTTTGCTATATATTGCAATATCTGTTCCATCTGCAGCTAACAATCGACGGCAGTCCTAGCTGTCCTCTATTTATTGTTGATATGCTTGCAGACATCTGACAAGACTCATCTGTACAACGTTGGATACAAGATACAAGATTCTAAAACATTTCTCTGGCGTGTACTAAAGGATAAAAGACTGAAGATCAGAAGCTTCCTTGGTGACCAGTCTAACGTACACCAGGATAAGAGACAACAGATACTTCAACGTTCAAATTTGAATCTGAAGTTTAAATAAGACTCAAGACGGAGAAGACAAAGTGTAACAACGCTAGCATTCGAAAAGAAAGAACACCATCTCTTCGAGTCTTTAGAAGATTGAAACAAGAGCGAAGCTTCCACTCCAACCTTGTTCTTAGCTCTTAGCTCTCAGTGATCAAAAGGAGATTTTATTTGTGAGAGCTTGTGTAGTCCTTAGAGAGAAAACCTTGTTAAATCTCTTCTCTCTCGGGCCTTGGTAGCTTCAGCTTGTAGCTGGTCAAGCTAGAGTCTGAAGCCTGTTCCTACACCTTCTCTTCTTTAGTTGTGTTCCCTTCTGGACGAAGGAAGACCTGGTGGTATCCAGGGTGGTTGTTTTCCTTCAGTTGAAGGAAGACCAGTTGAGGGAGTGTAAGGATCCTTGAGGGGGATTGTACCCTTGGTAGTGAAATCCTGAGGCATTGCTCAGGGACTAGACGTAGGTCTCCTGTGGAGAGGAGTTCCGAACCAGGATAAAAATCCTTGTGTCTTGTGGATGTGTTTTGTGTGATTGTGTCTTATTTGCTCTAACTCTAACCTTGTTATTAAGTTGTGTAATCCTTTCAGTAAACAGGTTTTAATTAGAGATCGAAATTTTAATAACCCATTCACCCCCCCTCTGGGCTAGCTAGCTGGGCAACAAGTGGTATCAAAGCCCGTCTCTTCGACAAAGAAGAAGATCCAACGATCTGAAGAGCAAAGATCAATGGCAGCCAAAGCAACTTCGAAGGTCAATCAGTCAACAGGCCTCCTTGTTCAATGGAGAAGACTACACCTACTGGAAGATTAGAATGGAATATTTTCTACAAGGTCATGATTATACAATCTGGTCCATTGTAGAAGAAGGTGATCTTTTGGTCACAAACGCTAAGGCTCAGTGGACAGATGATGATAGGAAAAGAATATCCTTAAACTGCAAAGCCAAGAGCATATTATGCTGTGCCCTAAGCAAGAAAGAATTCAATAGAGTTTCAGCCTGCAAATCCGTAATGGAATGTGGAAAAGCTCAGAATTACCTATGAAGGGACAGACAAAGTAAAGGAGACAAGAATAGATATTCTGGTAGCTCAATATGAAAGATTCCAGATGCAGTCAGGTGAATCAATAACTCAGATGTTCAGTAGATTCACAGACATTACAAATGGATTAGCTGGATTGGGAAAGGTTTATGATGTACCAGACATGGTTAGAAAAGTCCTCAGATCTCTACCATCTTCATGGACTCCAAAGGTAACAGCCATTGAAGAAGCCAAGGATTTAAAATTAATGTCATTGGAAAAGCTAATAGGATCTCTCATGGCTCACGAGATAAACATGGAGAGATTAGGAGAATCCTCCAGCAGAAGGAAACAATCAAATGCTCTCAAAGCAAGTGAAGACAATTCAGAAGAATCTTTGGATAATAGTGAAAGTAGTAAAGACAATGATGATGAAGAAGCCATGCTGTCTCGAAGACTTCAAAGGATTCTAGCAAGAAGAAGAAGTATCAGTCCGGAAAAAGATTTTTCAAGAAAAACAAAGACTTCAGAAAACCAGAAGCAAAGGATCAAAAAAGGAGAAGTGATCTGTTATGAATGCAAGAAGCCTGGACACATCAAGGCAGACTGTCCAACGCTTAAGAAAAATGATCACAAAAAGAGGGACAACTTCAGAAGATTCAAGAAGTACAAAAAGAAGGCAATGGCAGCTGCTTGGGAGAACAGCAGTGACTCAGACAGTGAGTCAAGCTCGAGCAGTGAAGGTGAAGAAGTCAACTTGGCTTTCATGGCCAACACCGAAGACAAGGAAAATCAAAAGCATCCAAATGGTATTTGGATAGTGGATGCTCAAGGCACATGTCAGGGAACCAGAAACTTTTTGTTATCTCAAGATGAAGAGGAACAGTCACATATGGAGATAATGAAAAGGCACAGTAATAGGAAGTGGATCTGTAAACATCAAAGGAAGATCAGTAATTGAAGATGTGATGCTGGTCAAAGGTTAAAGCATAATCTCATCAGCATCAGCCAGTTGTGTGACAAAGCCCATCAGATTCAGTTCCAAGAATCAAAGTGCAGTATATTAAAGGATGGAGCAGTCATTTTTGAAGCTTATAGAGAAAGAAATCTGTATGTACTAACTCAAGGATCAAGATGTGTGTTTGGCAGCTAGTAAAGATCAATCAACAGAGTTGTGGCACAGAAGATTGGGCCACTGCAGCTTGGACGTTTGAATAAGCTTAGAAAGAGAAAGCTAGTTGAAGGACTGCCAAAGGTCAACTCTAGATTGGACAGTATCTGCAGACCTTGTGCAAGAGGAAAGCACACCAAGAGCTCTTTCAAATCAAAAACTGTAGTAACCACCTCAAAGCCCTTAGAACTACTTCATATGGATCTATTTGGGCCAATGAGGACCACCAGTCTAGGAGGAAAGAATTTTGGATTCGTAATAGTTGATGATTATTCAAGATTCACTTGGTATCCTTTCTAGAGCACAAAGATGACACATTTGACAATTTTGTCAGCTTCAGTAAGAAAGTTCAGAAAGATCAGAAGTTCACAATTATCTCTATCCGATCAGATCATGGTGGTGAGTTTCAGAATGAAAAGTTTACAAAGTTCTGTGATGATCAAGGAATTGAGCACAACTTCTCAGCCCCAAGGACACCTCAACAGAATGGAATTGCTGAGAGAAAAATAGAACTCTTTTGGATATGGCAAGAACCATGTTATCAGAATATGATTTGCCAAGATACTTCTGGGCCGAAGCCATCAACACTGCATGTTATATCATTAATAGAGTGATGATCAGGCCGATTCTGAAGAAGACTGCTTATGAACTCTACAAAGGAAAGAAGCCAAAGATCAGCCATTTCAGAATATTTGGATGTCCTTGCTTCATCCACAACAATGAAAAAGGGACATTGGTAAGTTGGATGCCAAATCAGATGAAGGCATCTTTATGGGGTACACTTCTAATCCAAAGGTTATAGAGTTTTCAATAAACGTTCCTTATTAATTGAACAATCTGTACATGTTATTTTTGATGAATCTAACCCTTCCTTGAAAAAGGAAGAAATTAGTGACATTGATGATGCAGATGACTTGTCTGAAAAATTAAAGAATACCTCAATTAAGGACAAGGAAGATCCTCCTCTGGAAAACTGCAGCAAACTGAAATTCAACATGAAAATCTTCTAAAAGAATGGAGACATCAGAAAGATCACCCTCCTGAAAACATTATTGGTGATCCATCTGTAGGGGTAAGAACAAGAGGTAATGTAATTCCTTCTGACTATTTAGCCTTTGTTTCTCAAATAGAGCCTAAGACAGTCAATGAAGCTTTATCTGATGAATCTTGGATATTAGCCATGCAAGATGAACTAAATCAGTTCAAGAGAAACCAAGTATGGTCACTTGTTCCTAGACCATCCAATCATTCAGTTATTGCACCAAGTGGTGTTTAGAAATAAACTGGATGAGTCCAGAATAATCTTAAGGAACAAGGCCAGATTGGTAGCTCAAGACTACTCTCAAGAGGAAGGCATAGATTTCGATGAAACCTATGCACCTATAGCTAGACTTGAGGCTATTAGGATTTTACTTGCTTATGCATCTACATTTGATTTAAAACTATTTCAAATAGATGTCAAATCAGCATTTTTAAATGGTTTTATCAAGGAGGAAGTTTATGTTGAACAACCTCCAGGTTTTGATGATCCCGAATTTCCAAATCATTTATTTAAACTACATAAGGCTTTATATGGTTTAAAGCAAGCACCAAGAGCCTGGTATGAAAGGCTCAGTACTTTCTTATTAGATCATGGTTTCACTAGAGGTAAAGTAGATAGTACATTATTTATAAAATCTAAGGTTAAACATATACTTCTTGTGCAAATATATGTAGATGATATTATCTTTGGATCTACTGATGAATCTCTTTGCAAGTACTTTGAAAAGCTTATGCAGGGAGAATTCGAAATGAGCTTGATGGGGGAGCTAAGCTACTTCCTTGGATTGCAAATTAAGCAAGGGAAGGATGACACTCATATCTATCAAGCCAAGTACACCAAGAGCTGTTAAAGAATTTGGATTTGAAGGTGCAAAGCCATTATCAACTCCAATGAGCACATCAACCAGAATGGACAGTGATCAAAAAGGTAAAAGGTAGATCAAAAGAATTATCGAGGTATGATAGGATCATTACTTTACTTAACTGCAAGTAGACCAGACATTTTGTTTAGTGTATGCATGTGTGCTAGATATCAGGCAGACCCTAGAGAGTCTCATTTAATTTCAGTAAAAAGAATATTTAGATATCTGGCTAGAACTCATGATTTAGGTCTCTGGTATCCTAGATCTTGTGAAATAGAATTAGTAGGATATTCAGATGCTGATTATGCTGGATGCAAAGTAGATAGAAAAAGCACCAGTGGGTGTTGTCAATTTCTTGCAGGATGTTTAATATCATGGTCATCCAAGAAACAAAATTCAGTAGCTTTATCAACAGCTGAGGCAGAATATGTTGCTGCTGGAAGTTGTGTACACAACTTCTTTGGATAAAGCAACAACTTGAGGATTTCGGAATTCACATCAAATCAATTCCACTATTGTGTGATAATACAAGTGCCATCAACCTCACCAAAAATCCAGTCCAGACTCAAGGACTAAGCACATTGAGGTAAGATATCATTTTATTCGAGACCATGTAGCTAGTGGTAATTTAGAAATTTCTTTTATAGATACAATGGTCAATTAGCAGATATCTTCACAAAAGCCCTACCTGAAGAGAGATTTACATCTCTTAGAAGGGAATTAGAGATGTGCAATGTGTGAAAAGATTTCTGTAATTTTATTGGCATAAAAATTTCAGATAGAAATGAAATTCTCTCTCTTTAACAATGAGCAAATTCGGTTTGTCTACACTCTTTGACCGCTATCGTGTTAAAAGCTGTTTGACCCGTCAAACGGTTTTGTCGCTTTCTGGCTTTAACCGCCTTTGGCGCTCCACTTTCCGGTAAAATAATATTAATTTATTCAAATCGTTCTGAGAACGACTTGTCTTCTACCTTTACCCTTTTATCCTTTATCTGTTCACCCAAAGCCGATGCCCTAACGATTTTGGGATCGACTCTTTGCAACTTTCGAAGCTTTCTCCTTCCCGCGAAGAATCCCTTCGATAGCTTCCATCTCTTCCATCATTTCCCTTCACCAGAATCTCCTTCTCCTCTACCTATGGCCGCTCCGATGATCTCCGGAAGCGTAGGGGGCTACAGTGCTGAGTATCTGTCCCCAAAGGAGCAAGAAAGTTTTACGTTTGTGAAGTCAAGATCTGCGGAATAAGGCAGTGGATGTTCAGAATCTTGAGAAGAGTGGCATGTCCAGTCTAGTCGAAGCCTTGAGAAGAATGCAGTGGATGGATGTTGTTACTTTCACCGAGGTAAGCTACCCGGACCTAGTGAAAGCCTTTTTCATTTGTTTGAAGTCAGAGGCAGATGGTCCCTTGTCTCCACAGTGAAGGGCACCCAGATCAAGATAGATTATGATCTATTGCATGAGTTGTTTGGAGTAAAGACTTCTGGTTTAGTGGCATTCACTCTGTGAATGATGAAGTAAAGGGTCTCGGAATTATTGGTCCAGGTTTCAAGCTGAAGGATGGGAATTAGATATCAATCAGATGTCCGCATTTAATCGGTTGCTTCATTTCATTGTCTGCCAAATTATAGTACCTCGTAGTGCTACATTCTCTTCACGCACTAGGGCAGATTCGACATAATGTTCTGGGCAATCCAGAACAAGGAGATCAACTTGGCCGCAGTTATGATTGAGAGAATGAAGTTTGCCAGTACTCAAATCTGGGAAACAAAGAGCAAGCTAAATGTTTCCTTGCCTTATGCTCATCTACTCACCAAGATTTTCAAGCATTTCGGAGTAGATGTGTCTGGAGCTGTAGTAGAAAAGATGGCCAGTCGATAAGGTCTAGAAATCTGAAGAAAAGTGGTTTTTCAGTGCAAGATGGAATTTGGTCAAAGACTTCTGTGGCTGAAGGAGAAGCAATTATTGGGGATATCCCAGAAGTTCAAGAAGAAGCAGCAGCAGCAGATCAAGAAGCAGCAGCAGTTGTTCAAGCAGCAGCAGTACCAGTTGTGGCAAGCCAGGCAGAAGTTTCAGAATCACCTGTTGTGGAGATTAACTCTCATTCTCCAGAAGTTCAGTTGGAGGAAGGTGCAGCTGGTGTGGCAGACTCTTTGCCCACACCTTAGTCGCCTCTATTTTAAGAGAGGTATTGGATTCAATTCCTTCCACCTCAGCTCCTTCTAAAGAAGGTGGACGTGTTGAAGAAGAAGTTATGGCACCAGGCCATACAGAAATTCAGTCTGAACCAATTGCTAATGTTGAGATACAAGCAGTTACTCAACGAGATGTGGTCATGGAAGAAGCTCCTAGCCAAGGGGAGCAAAGTATCCTTGAACCTGAAGTGTCTGAATCCGTGGCAGAAGGCCACTTGGAACAAATTGTTTTGGAGGATGTTTCTTCTGCCCAGGGGAGCAAGAAAGTGTTGAACTCCCTGCTCCTATTCAGGGGGAGCAAGTGGGCATTGACGAAATTCCACCTCCTGCCAGTGTTCCTGTTAGTGAAGGCCCAAGTGCAAGCAATATCAATCTAAGGAGCCTGTCATTCAACAAGGAAGCAAAAGAGAGTGGCTCACAAAAGGCCAAGAAAGAGTCACAGAAAAGTAAATCTGAAGCCTGTTATGACATTGTTGAAGGCTCAAGGAGAGATCTTGTCATCAGTTCAGACAAGTATTCAAGACATTGTTGCCAGTCAAGCCTCAACCTCCTCAGACTTATCTTCAATCAGAAATGCAATGAGGTGGTTCAATAAAGAGATGTCTGATATCAAGTCAATGCTAGCAGTTCCTTCAAGGTCTAGTGGAGTTTCTCTTGGAGCTACTCAGAGCAGACCCGCAGATGTTCCTCAGCCAGCAGGGCCTCCAGCTTCAGGGCCAGCAGGGCCATCAGCTTCAGGGCCAGCAGGACCATCAGCTTCAGGGTCAGCAGGACCATCATCTGCAGTCAGAGAAGATCAAGCCAAAGGGAAAGAGCCCATGTCAGCAGCTAAGGCCCCTGACACTTCTAATCTTGCAACTCCAACCCTCTCCTCACCTTCATCTCCTTCTACAGCCCTCTTGCACCACCAACCATAAAACATCATGTGCCTCGCACTCAACCATCTTCCTCTCTCACTACATCTCAACCCTCTTTCTCTCCTACTCCCTCTCACACCTCAGGTCCTTCATCATTTTCACCCTCATCACCTCTCTCTCAACCCACTCAAGTTCACCCTCCTTCTTTCTTCAATCCCAAACACCTTTTCTATCCTCCTACTCCTCCTTCCTATGTTACTTTTATTCCAGACAAACCTCCTCTACTTGGTATCTTTGACACAATTTTCCGGATGACTTTGAGAGAAATACCCTTTCCACCATTCTCTTCACTGCCACTCATATCCACAGGACTGATCCTCCCAGTCCTGCCAAGAAAAAGAGGAAACAATCATCCTCTGTTAGCATCTCCTCCTCCCTATTTCCTCCTCTTTGGTACTCTCTTACCCTTGAACCTCACAAAAGATTCCTTTATAAGGAATATCTTCAAAAGTGCATCCTCTCCACCATTTATGGTATTCCCTTCCTCAACCTTTCTGAGCACCTAAATATTGTTCTTCCTCTTACCCAGTTATCCCTCTCAAAATCCAAAATCCTTGAGGGGACTGAGTTCAAGACTGAAGATCAGTGGGCCATGTCAAGGGCAACAAAGCTCAATACAGCAAGTACTTGACTGCCAGGGCAGAATCTATTACCCATGGAGCTCATTCTCTCACTCTTTCTGAGTGGTTCTTTCTCAGGCATAAGAACTTGTGGGGTCCTTTCATCTTGAAAGAGATCCACATTGCCAAAAGTTTCCAGCAGTACAGTGACTTCTGCTTCTTGAACAAACTGCTAGAAGTCCAGTTCTCTCAATTCCACTCAGCTATTGTGCTGTTAAGATCCGAACGTCCAGTGAATATTCCCCTAACAGTGAATTTTGCTGATATCCGAGTTGACTCTCTAGTCCTTTTGCCTAAGCTGCACTCCCTAGTATTTGATTCAGATGTAGGATCCCATGCATTTGACATGTTTGCCAAGCAGATGGGTAGAATGTCAGCCAAGCAGAGCAGACTTCCCTCCTTCCTGCGGTTTATCTTCAGAGAATACCACTTTGGCCGCATCTCCTCTCAGGTTTTGGCTCCACTCATTTTTGAGTGTGAAAGGCTTACTCCCCCCTTATGGGCAATCATCTACAAGGAAACCAACCTTCAGTTAGAGGCCATCAACAGTTCCTTGTTTCATCAAGATAAGCCCTCTCTTTCCGCCGAAGCCTTCATGGATCTCAACTCCATAAATCCTATTCAAGAGATCTATATTCAGTGGGCAGCTAGATACACAGCCTTCTTCGCTCTGAAGCAGGATCTGTTAGATAAAAGATCTTCTATCCAATCTCTTTAGATAGATTCCTCCATCGTGCCAGCTTCGGAAAAAGCACTTACTTCAGATTCATTCTGGACCCAGATCAGTATGTAGAATTCCTGGATCAGCAACGGACTTTGTACATTCAAAGGGCCACCCCATCCATGGGTCCCAATTTCTCAGTTGCTTCTGGGGTTTTCCAACAGACGTTTGAAGTCCTTGAGATCAAGGCATGGGCTGTCATCTCACACATGCCTCCTTGTTATCTCCCTTGTACTACCTTTCTCATACTTAATACAATGATCTCTCTTCTTTGTCTCACAGCCTATCTTTTTGCTTAATGACAAAATGGGGGAGAAAACTAAAGTCTTCTGAAAAACATGTTTAATTTTTGTATGATGTTTAGTATATTTTGTCATCATCAAAAGGGGGAGATTGATGACCAAACTGTCCCCAAATAATAATTCATTTATTTATATATTAATTTTGATGATTAACAAAATAGTACTAATGGATTACTTGAGCCTTGAGAACAAGAAATAAAAGAAAATGAATTCAAGACAATCAGGTAAGTCTCATCTCACATTCTGTCCAAGTCTTTGTATCGACTTCTTTGATAAGCAGAACGATTTCCTCTCTGACCGAAAAATTCAAAACAAATCGATATCTCAACGATTCTTTAAGACATCGCAACGATTTCTTTAGAACCCATAACGACTTGACTGTCGTAACGATTTCTTTAGACCTCGTAACAATTTCTTTAGAACCCGTAACGACTTGACTGTCGTAACGATTTCTTCTTTAGAACCCGTAACGACTTGACTGTCGTAACGATTTCTTTAGACCTCGTAACATTCTTTAGAACCCGTAACGACTTGACTGTCGTAACGATTTCTTTAGACCTTGTAACGATTTCTTTAGAACTCGCAACGACTCTCTAGCCAACGATTTCTTTAGACTCATAACGATTTCTTTAGAACTCGCAACGACTTCTAAGGCGTAACGATTTCTTTAGTTCTCGTAATGATTTCTTTTGATTCTCGTAACGATTTCTTTAGAACTCTCAACACTCTCTAGCCGTAACGATTTGTTAAGACTTCTCGTAACGATTTCTTTAGAACTCGCAACGACTTTCTAAGGCGTAACGATTTCTTTAGTTCTCGTAACGATTTCTTTCTTTGATTCTCGTAACGATTTCTTTGATTATCATAACGATTTGCTTTGTGCAACGATTTGTTAAGACTTCTCGTAACGATTTCTTTGAAACTCGTAACGACTTGATTGCTGTAATGATTTCTTTAGAGTTCATAACGATTTCTTTACAGTTCATAACGACTTGATAAGTTTCATAACGACTTGCTATAACTCATAACGATTTTATCATTATAATGTGATAATGCTCTGTCATAATGATTTGTCTGTTATCGCATAACGATTTCATAAGTCATGAAGGCATCGGGATTATTTATATCGAATTTCTTGCGTATCATTATAATGCTTTTTAATAGCGTTGAAAAGTCAAAGTCATATCTCGTATGTTGACTGCTACGCATTAAATGCTCTCTGATCGTATCTCCCATGCATGCAGACAATATCTTCCATTTTTATGCTACTCTGTCTACGTACTTTTTAGACAGAAAGGAGCTTTGCTATATATTGCAATATATCTTCCATCTGCAACTAACAATCGACGGCAGTCCTAGCTGTCCTCTATTTATTGTTGATATGCTTGCAGACATCTGACAAGACTCATCTGTACAACGTTGGATACAAGATACAAGATTCTAAAACATTTCTCTGGCGTGTACTAAAGGATAAAAGACTGAAGATCAGAAGCTTCCTTGGTGACCAGTCTAACGTACACCAGGATAAGAGACAACGGATACTTCAACGTTCAAATTTGAATCTGAAGTTTAAATAAGACTCAAGATGGAGAAGAAAAGTGTAAACAACGCTTGCAATTCGAAAAGAAAGAACACCATCTCTTCGAGTCTTTAGAAGATTGAAACAAGAGCGAAGCTTCCACTCCAACCTTGTTCTTAGCTCTTAGCTCTCAGTGATCAAAAGGAGATTTTATTTGTGACAGCTTGTGTAGTCCTTGGAGAGAAAACCTTGTTAAATCTCTTTCTCTCTCGGGCCTTGGTAGCTTCAGCTTGTAGCTGGTCAAGCTAGAGTCTGAAGCCTGTTCCTACACCTTCTCTTCTTTAGTTGTGTTCCCTTCTGGACGAAGGAAGACCTGGTGGTATCCAGGGTGGTTGTTTTCCCTTCAGGTTGAAGGAAGACCAGTTGAGGCTGGGTGTAAGTATCCTTGAGGGGGATTGTACCCTTGGTAGTGAAATCCTGAGGCATTGCTCAGGGACTGGACGTAGGTCTCCTGTGGGAGGAGTTCCGAACCAGGATAAAAATCCTTGTGTCTTGTGGATGTGCTTTGTGTGATTGTTGTCTTATTTGCTCTAACTCTAACCTTGTTATAAGTTGTGTAATCCTTTCAGTAAATAGGTTTTAATCAGAGATCGAAATTTTAATACCCATTCACCCCCCTCTGGGCTAGCTAGCTGGGCAACACACGTATATCTCTCTGACAACCATGCATTTATTATGACTGAACATATCACTACAGTGCATGCAAAAGATATCTTCTATTCTAATGCTTATTCTGTAAACATCTTTTTAGAAGAATTAATGGAACTTCTACTTCTGTATAAAATCAATCTAACGTTGACTGACAACAGAGACAGTCTAGCTGTCTATTGTTTAGCATTTAATTCGTGTAGGTCTCTGACAGTGCACCTCAATACGACGTTGGATAGTACGGAAGATAACGAACATCATCGAAGATCCTCTCTCCTATGGCGTGCATGAAAGCTAAGGACTGCTGAACAAGAAGCTCTACAGGACCATGCAGTCTAACATAAACCAGAGCTTAGAGACAACAGACACTTCAACGTTCAATTTTAAAATAGAAGATAAATAGAAGACTGAAGCTCCAGATAAAGCAGGACAACGGTGATATAGCGCTTACAACCTTCTATGATCTTTCCGAGGAGCGAAGCCAAGAATCCCATCTGTTCTAGCTCATGCTCTCTGTGCTAAGTGTAGATCTGTGAGAGAGCTTTTAGTTCTGAGAAGAGTTCTTTGTTGTAGATCTTTTCTTCTCAGTTCTTAGCTTCAGATCAAGTTGTGCTCTATAAGCTTGATCTAGGGGATTCATCCTTGAACACTTTTTCTTGTGTTGTGCCCTTCGATTGGAAGGAAGACCTGGTGGGTTCTAGGGTGCTGTTCCTTCGTGTGAAGGAAGACCTGGTGGGTTCCAGGGTGTTATTCCCTTCGTGTGAAGGAAGACCAGCTGGGGTGCTGGGTGCTCCTTAAGGGGACTGTACCCTTGTTAGTGATATCCTGAGTTGTTGCTCAGGGACTGGAAGTGGGACTCCTGTGGAGAGGAGGTCCGAACCACGATAAATCTTCGTGCAGTGTGTGTGTGCTTATCTCTGCATTCATTTCTTTTCCCACACTAACCGCAATCGAAGTGTGTGTGTCGTGAATGTTTTTGTGAACAGGTATTACTTGACCAATTTTGAAGACCCATTCACCCCCCCCTATGGGCTTGCTAGTTGGGGCAACAAGTGGTATCAGAGCCAGTCTCTTCGACAAAGAAAAAGATCCAATGATCTGAAAAAAAGAACAAACGGCAGCCCAAGGTCACTCCGATGGTCAGTCAGTCAACAGGCCACCGTTGTTCGATGGAGAAGATTACACCTACTGGAAAACAAGAATGGAATACTTCCTACAAGATTTTGACTTTCAAATCTAGTCAATTGTAGAAGAAGGAGACCTTCTAGTCACCAACGAGAAGGACAAATGGACAGAAGATGATAGAAAGAAGATTTTTCTCAACTGCAAAGCTAAGAGCATATTATGCTGTGCACTTAGAATGAAAGATTTTAATCGAGTTTCAGCCGGCAAATCAGCAATGGAGATGTGGAAGAAGCTAGAATCACATACGAAGGTACTGACAAAGTAAAGGAAACCAGAATAGACATTCTGTGACACAGTACGAGAGTTTCCAGATGCAGTCTGGAGAAACCATTACACAGATGTTCAGCAGATTTACAGACATCACCAATGGGTTAGTAGGATTAGGAAAAAGCTGTGAGATGGGAGACATGGTAAAGAAAATCCTTAGATCTCTACCATTTTCTTGGACTCCCAAGGTAACAAGCTATAAGAAAGCCAATGACTTGAAAAGGATGTCACAGGAAAAGCTCATTGGGTCCCTCATGGCCCATGAGATAAACATGGAGAGATAAGGAAAGAATCATCTAGTAGGAAGAAGCACATAAATGCTCTCAAGCAGTAGAAGGCAGCTCTGAGGAACAATCTGAAGACGAAGCCAGCAGTGAAGACAGTGAAGATGAAGAAGCTATGCTATCTAGGAGGCTTCAACGAATCTTAGCCAAAAAGAAAAGATATCATCAGTCCGACAGAAGATATTTCAAGAAAAATAAAGAGTAAAAAGATAGAAGGAAAGGACTCAAAGAAAGGTGAGCCCATACGCTATGAATGTAAGAAGCCCGGACATATCAAAGCAGAATGTCCGAAGCTCAAGAAACCTGAATTCAAAAGAAAGATAGTTTCCAAGAAGTTCAGGAGATACAAGAAGAAAGCAATAGCAGCAGCTTGGAGCAACAGCAGCACTCGGACAACGAGTCAAGCTCAAGCAGTGAGGAAGAAGAAGAAGCTAACTTGGCTTTCATGGCAACACAGAAGAAAATGTAACTTCTGACTCATCTTTTGATTCATGTAATGATTTAGATTCTGATGACTTAGAAGAAGCTTTTAATGAGTTATATAGTAAATATAAAGAAGTATTTAAACTACTAAAAGCTAGCAGAAAAACATTGCATGTCTAGATAATACTAATTCAGATTTAAAATCAGAAAATCAACAACTAGAAGCAGGTTAATGAACTTAAGAGAAGAAATGAGTTGCTATGTGAAGATCTAAAAGATAAAAAAAACAAATAATCAAACTAGAAAAACAAGAAAGTTTAGACGAATTGAAAAGGAAATCAAAACACTTACAGAGAAAATGAAAATTATCAAGTACGTTAGAAACATTTACTAATGGTAAAAATTCCTTAATATTAAAAGGTGCTAGATGGTCAGGTAAAAGGAAGCATGGAGTAGGTTACACACCCCCAGAATAATGAAGAAACAATAATTTATCCAAAAGTATATCCAACTCCTAAGTTTACGCCTGAATAAGACACAACATATAAGTCAAACTTCAAATACATACCAACTGAAAAGGTAACTAAAACATCATGTTGTAGTCACTGTAAAAAATTAGGACACATCAAAGTATCATGTCTAACTAAACACAAAGTTTAGATATAAAAAAGAAAAGATGATGATACTAACCAGAAGGACCCAAAAGAACTTGTGTACCTAAAGCTTAGTGTCTCTATTTCAGGGAAGCCTTCGAGCACCCAAATTGTACCTGGACAGCGGGTGCTCAAGGCATATGTCTGGAAATAAAAGGTTTCTCTCACCTCAAAGCTGAAGAAGGCACAGTCACCTATGGAGACAATGGAAAGGAACTGTAATCGGCAGTGGATCAGTAAGCAGCAAAGGCAAAATAGTTATTGAAGATGTACTATGTGTTAGAGGACTGAAGCACAACCTCATCAACATCAGCCAGCTGTGCGACGAAGGACATCAAATTAAATTCCAAGAGTCAAAGTGCAACATTATGAAAGATGAGATGTTATCTTTGAAGCTAACAGAGAAAAGACTTGTACGTACTCTACCTTGAAGATTTAAAAGGTCAGGATATCTGTTTAGCAGCAAACAAAGAGCAGTCAACTGAGCTGTGGCACAGAAGATTAGGCCACTACAGACTGGATGGCATGAGAAAGCTGATCAAGAGAAATCTGGTGGAAGGTCTACCAAAGTCAGCACAAAATGAATGGTGTATGCAGACCATGTGCGAAAGGAAAGCATACCAAGAGTTCCTTCAAGTCAATGTCTGTGGTAACCACCTCTAAACCCTTAGAACTCCTTCACATGGACTTATTTGGGCCAATGAGAACCACAAGTCTTGGAGGAAAGAATTTTGGATTTGTTATAGTAGATGACTATTCTAGATTCACATGGGTTTCATTCTTGGAGCACAAAGATGATATGTTTGATAGTTTTGAACTTCAGCAAGAATACAAAAGGATAAGAAGTACTGCATCGTTGGAATCCGGTCGGATCATGGAGGAGAGTTCCAAATGAAATTTTGCAAAATTTTGTGATGACCAAGAGATTGAGCACAATTTCTCAGCACCAAGGACAGCACAGCAAAATGGAGTTACTGAGAGAAAGAATAGAACTCTCTTGGATATGGCAAGGACGATGTTGTCAGAATATGATCTGCAAGATATTTTGGGCTAAAGCAATCAGCACAGCAAGTTATATTATTAACAGAGTAATGATCAGGCCCATACTAAAAAGACAGCATATGAATTGTACAAGGGAAAGAAGTTGAAAATCAGTCATTTCAGGACATTCGGATGTCCATGTTTCATCCATAACAACGACAAAAGAGACATTGGTAAGTTAGATGCCAAATCAGATGAAGGCATCTTCATGGGGTATGCTTCTAACCTAAAGGTTACAGGGTATTTAATAAGCATACACTGTTAATAAGCAATCTGTGCACATTATTTTTGATGAGACTAACTCTTCCTTGAGAGAGGAAGAAGATAGCAACATTAATGAAATAGATAAATTGTCCAAGAAAGTAAGGAATACATCAATTGAGGACAAGGAGGATCCACCTCTGGAAGACTTGCAACAGAAGGATATTCCGCATGAAAACCTTCCAAGGAATGGAAATACAAGAAAGATCACCCACCTGAAAACATCATTGGTGATCCAACTGTAGGGGTAAAACAAGAGGTAATGTAATCCCATGCGATTACCTAGCTTTTGTTTCACAAATAGAGCCTAGGACAGTCAATGAAGCTCTCACTGATGAATCTTGGATTCTGGCCATGCAAGATGAACTGAATCAGTTCAGAGAACCATGTTGGTCACTGGTTCCTAGACCATCAGATCATCCAGTAGTTGGCACCAAATGGGTGTTCAGAAACAATTGGATGAAGCTGGTGTGATTCTAAGAGACAAGGCCATATTGGTTGCTCAAGACTACTCCCAAGAGGAAGGCATTATTTCGATGAAACCTATGCACCTGTAGCTAGACTTGAGACTGATAATGATTTTACTTGCATATGCATCTGCATTAGATCTGAAATTATTTCAAATGGATGTGAAGTCTACTTTTCTAAATGGTTTTATTAGGGGGATTTTTATGTAGAACAACCTCCAGGTTTTGATGATATTGATTTTCCCAATCATGTTTTTAAGTTGCACAAAGCTTTATATGGTTTAAAACAAGCACCTAGGACCTGGTATAAAGAGCTTAGCTCATTTCTAATAGACCATGGTTTCACGAGAGATCAAGTAGATAGCACATTATTTGTCAATCTAAGGTCAAACATATTCTGCTTGTTCATATATGTTGATGATATAATATTTGGTTCTACTGACGAATCTCTTTGCAAGTATTTTGAGAAGCTTATGCAGGGAGAATTCAAAATGAGCATGATGGGGGAGCTTAACTACTTCCTTGGACTGCAAATCAAATAAGGAAAGGAAGGCATCCACATCTGTCAAGCTAAGTACACCAAAGAACTCTTGAAGAAGTTCGGATTTGATAGTGCCAAGCCACTATCAACACCAATGAGCACCTCAACAAGATTGGACAGTGACAAGGATGGTAAGAAAGTAGATCAAAAGATCTACAGAGGTATGATAGGTTCCTTGCTTTACTTAACTGCCAGTAGATCTGATATATTGTTTTAGTGTACGCATGTGTGCTAGGTATCAGGAAGACCCTAAGGAATCTCACTTATTAGTGTTAAAAGAATTTTCAGATATTTAGCCAAGACTCATGACTTAGGTTTATGGTATCCAAAATCGTGTCAAATTAATTTGGTATGATACTCTGAAGCTGACTACGCTGGATGCAAAATTGATAGAAAAGCACTAGTGGCTGTTGTCATTTCTTGCAGGATGTCTGATATCATGGTCCTCAAGAAGCAAAATTCAATAGCACTGTCTACAGCTGAAGCTGAGTACGTGGCTGCTGGAAGCTGTTGTACACAACTTCTATGGATCAAACAACAACTTGAGGATTATGGGCTACATATCAAGACAATCCCCTTATTATGCGACAACACCAGTGCCATAAATCTCACCAAGAATCCAGTACAACACTCAAGGACAAACACATTGAGGTTAGATATCATTTTATTTGTGATCATGTAGCTAATGGCAACATAGATATTTCATTTATTGATATAAATAATCAGTTAGCAGATATCTTCACAAATGCCTTACCTGAAGAGAGGCTTACATCTCTTAGAAGGGAATTAGGCATATGCAAATTGTGAAGATTTATCTGTATAAAACTGAAATATAATTATCAGAGTGTTAATTATTTTTCCTCCCTGAATTTAAGTAAATTTTCCCCAAACTTTTTTTTAGTCATTTCTGGCGATTCACTATTTTATAAGCTTTTATTCCTATCGAACTGGTCGTTTTTGTCGTTTTCTGGCATCAAAGCGCCCCTCCGTCTCAAAAAAGTCATTATTCCTTTGATATACCCGAAATCCATGTGGTATCGATTCACATCCCCTCTTCCTCTCTCTTCTTCCTGCCTGAGGCGATACCCTATCGACTCTGGCATCGACTCTCCGAGCTTTCAAGATCCAAACTCCTTCCCGTGAGAAATTTCTTGGGTTTTTCTGCTCCTCTCCTCACTCTAATCTCCAGAAACGTTCTCCATTCAAATCCATGCCGCACCTGTTGTTTCCGTAGCGTTGGGTGCTATGGAGCCGAGTTCCTCACAGCGGAGTAGCAGAAAGGTTCACCTTTGTGAACACGAAGCTCTGTGGAAACAAGGCAGTAGATATTGCAGACTTGGAAATAATGGGATGCACAGCATCGTAGCTGCTATGGAAAGAATGAAGTGGATGGAAATTGCAACTTTCTCTGAGGTAAGCTATCCAGATTTGGTGAAAGCTTTCTATGTTTGCTTGAGAACTGAGGCGGACGGGTCCTTGACATCATCTGTCAAGGTACCCAGATTAGAATCGATCTTGAGCTTTTGAGGTCTCTATTTGGTGTTTGCACCACTGGTCGCAGTGGGATTCACACTGTGGATACCCAGCAAAGGGTCTAGGGATTGTAGGTCCCGAGTTTCAGTTGAAGGATGGAAAACTTGATATTAATCAGATGAATGCATTCAACCATCTTTTGCACTTTATAGTTCGTCAAATCTTGGTTCCAAGGAGTGCTACATTCTCCACATGCACCAAAGCTGATTTGGACATGATGTTTTGGGCCATCCAGAACAAGGAGATAAACATGGCTGAAATTATTTTGGAGCGAATGAAGTTTGCTCATGCTCAGATATGGGACACAAAGATCAAATTAAATGTGTCTCTGCCATATGCCCATCTGCTCACTAAAGTATTCAAACACTTTGGCATAAATTTGTCTGGGGCAGTAGTAGAGAAGATGGGGCAGGCTATCCGCAGCAGAAATTTAAGGAAAAATGGATTTTCTATGGTAAATGATGTATGGACAAGACTTCTGTGGCTGAGGGTGAGGCCATAATTGGCGAAGCCCAAGAAGTCCAGAAAGAGGTAGGAGAGGCTACAGTTCTATTGAATCAAGAGGAATCAGCAGCATTAGCAGAGGTTCAAGTAGAAATTCCATAAGCTCCAGTAGCAGCAATACCTGATGCTCCAATTGATCCAGAAAGTACCAGGGGAGAGTTTCAAGTTGTTCAGGAGAAGTCAGCAGAACAGGCAGCAACACTAGCAGAAGAAACAGTAACACAACCCAGCAGAACAACCAACACAGCAGAGGCCAAAGAAGAAGAATTCATGATCACTGGTGTAGACACCCGGTTCTGACTAATGAGTTGGACCACATTTCTTGCGATCATAGTGAGCCCCTAGTTGGTCACTCACCTTGAGCCCATCATTAGCCTTGTTTGAGCCCATTAACAACTCAAATTGCCTTGAAATCCCACCCATTATCACTTGAGAGAGTCCTTGGATATATATAAGTCTTATCCATTCATATGATTGCCTGATAATTCGCAGTTATTTGATTTTCTTGACGCGTCGTATCGTAGCACCGCGTCTCAGTGTCGCGACGCTACGGGCTTCCGCGACAGCCCATGCATATTCATGCACGTGGGCATACTGTCGCGTCGCTCCTCCCCGTTCTGTCTCCATGTCGCGGCCCTATGGTACGTCGCGATAGCAGATGCGCATGCAGGCCTCCGCAACCAACTCCTATTTATCCTCCCATGGTTTATCTTTATCCCCAGGAAATATCTCAACCCCTTGGGCGGGGTTTGGGCCCTAGGACTCTCTTGAAGGTCCCAAGGACTCTCCCATGCAATTTTCATTGGCATTTATCTCCCATTTCACTTATTATCCTTTTAATGAGATATTCTCACTCAAAGGCTTATAAAAACAACCCCCCCTCTTCATGGACGGGGGAGCTCCGATTTTCACCCCGAAGGGCTGCCGAATTCTCCACTGAGTTATAATTAGCCTCATAGCCCTCCCATTTCCACTCTTTCCCTCACATTCCACTCCACAAAAGCTTGCTCATTTCATCATCCATGGAGCGTGGAGCGTAGGATGGCGACTCCAACCCTTCCAGTAGCCATTGTACGACATTTGGGACTGCATCCACGCCAGGGAGTCGCCCTCATGGGGCTCATTCTCCTCCCCTTCCCATTCGCTCTATTTCCTCATATATTTTATGTTATTTCTAGATAGGTTGCATACCACTTTCCCTCCCATGTTTCCACACACCCAAGGGTTTAAAAGCACCCCCCAAGTTCGTCCCCACCATGCTCTTTCCCCTTCTTTTCATTTTGAATGGATACTACTCTTAACTCATTCTAATAGGGCTTTTGTTGTTTTTTCTTTGTTTTGGCAGGCACCTAAACTTGTTTTCATGAGGAGCTCTTGTTCTCGCGGCCGGCTGGAGACAGGAAGAAGGGCCAACCATCAATCTCCCGCACAATAGAGAATGCGATCGCAGAGGATGACGCGACAAGGAAACACGGTCTGGATAGAGAGACGCGTTACCAGCACCATCGCGACAAGTGCGACTGCTGCGATACCAGGTCCGCCTCCATTCTCTCTCCCTTTCCTAGAATAGTTAGCCCCCCTCACATTTTCTACTCATTAGGCAACTTTCTAGGTGGCGATCACATCTTATTTTCCATGCCATTAATTTAATATCTTGTTGCGTGTCTTTAGGGTGCACATTCCCCGTGATTACACCTTTTGGCGATCACAGTGGGACCTTCAGTGCTACCCTCGTGGTTTTAGTTTGCCTGCTTGCCATGTTTTATTCCTTGTTTGTCATTTTAGTGCCCTGTAAGTCTTTTTTTTTGTTCTTTGTTTCCTACTTTTTGTCCCTCGGTTTGTGTCGCGGCGTATCGCGGTGAAGCGATAGGATCGCGGCACCCGACAAGGACGCGATAGCAGTCAGCGTTTTTCTTCTCATATCTGCCTTATCCTACTTCTATGAGATCATGCATCCATGTTCCATGTCTCTGTACCATGTATTGTAGTTTTTGGATGTTAGAATCCTGTTAGGGTTGGGTTTTCCTTTTCTTTTCATTTGTAAGTTTTCGGGATCTGTCGCGGCATAGCGCAGGGACGCGACAAGGTTGCGTCGAGCATAAGCGTTGCGTCAACAAGTACGCTTTGTATGCTAATGTTTTCATCCATGAATCGGTTTCTGGTGCTTCATGATCCGTTTTGTATCAATTTAGTGATTTTTGCACTTTTATCATCTGTTAGGGTAGTCAGTTTGAGTCTGGTTTGTGACTTACTTTGTTCTCGGGCTTCTGCTCTTATCACAGCAGGCCGCCCTGTCGCGATAAGGTCGCGTGTATACGGCTGGCGCGACTCTACCCGAGAGCTTGTTTGTCACCCTATTTGATCTTCATTTGTTACTCTTGCATACATTTTGGGCACTTAGGCCCTTTGCATACGCTATTCATCCCATTTGTTCAGGTTCCCCCTTGATCTAGTGAGCCCTCTCACCTACGAGCACTCATAGGCTGACTCGGCCCACCTTCCGAGGACATCCGTAAGTCCTCATGACCGTACGCACATTGCGTTCACCGGGCCGATTGTACCTGTCGCACCCATTAGTCCGAGCCACCCCTCGCATGTGAGTGTCCCACCCCTTAACAACACCAGAGGACTCGAGTTCCTACCTATTAGGGCCCACTTGACCAAGTGACATCCCCTTAATCAATTCATCTAAAGGTCAAGTTCGAACTTTAAGAAATTTGCGCATTAATCATGACAACTTGAGTGTTTTGGTTCATCCCTCTCCTCTCAGTCTTTCTTGCCGTGCTAGAGTCTAGGAGTTGTCAGCATCACCCCCTATTTGTTTTGGGGGGGGGGGGGGGGGGGGGGGGGTGCATGTGTCATTGTTTAGGGAGATCGAGTTAGTCCCCTCCGATCCTTGTATTCTATCATAATCCCTTGTTCGACATGGACCATTCTGGGTCCTTGCCGACGATGTCCTGCCCATTGGGCACCTCGAGGCAATGCCCCCCTCTACGGCCATACTCCCGGGGCATATCCAACCTCCCCTCGTCATCGGGAGTCTATCCCGTCCTCCTTCTCCTCCTGGAGGACATGACCCCCATTCACAATTTAGTCAGCTCCTCCCCCATCTCACTCCAGACAAGTCCGCGAATTTCTAGCCGTTGCCAAGGGAAAGCGACCTCTATCCCCCTCATGTCAGAATTCAGTCCGACCGGCAGATTCCTCCGCCCGTGTTGCCTCAGCACCCCACCTTCTTTCCTCAGGGGCAGATCCCACACCCCTCCGTGCTCGGCCATCCATTTCTCGGAACCAAGCTATCTTCCGGCACGAGAAGTTCGGCCTCAATCCCCTCCGACCTCAACATATTATACGGCTGAACCTTCTCCCCTCCCCCGTGAGAGGTCCCACTCTTTTGAGCAACCTCGCTCCCTTGTCTCTGCGCACCATATCCAAACTCCTTCCGACTTTCTTGCAGAGTGGACAAGTATGAAAAAGGAGCTCCATGACCTCAGGAGGAAAATTGATCCTCAGAAGGTAGCCGACATTGCTCTCCCATCTTTCCAACACCTCCGGTACCACCCAGTCGGAGCTCCCTATTTATCGGCGGTACTCTGGGGTGGACCCATATGTTCATTTAAAGGATTTTGTCTATGAATCTGCACCGCACAAGTATGACTGCCACCTCATGGCATACTTGTTCAGAAAATCCCTAGATGGTTCGGCCCTGGAATGGTTCTATTCTTTGCCCCCTGAGGAAGTCGAGGACTTCCAAATTGTTCAAGAGAGGTTCCTACAGCAATTCCAAGATCGGGTTGGACCCGAATACTCCTTTGTGGATCTAGTAGCTGAAAAGATGAAGCCCGAGGAGAGTTCTCAACCTATGCTGACCGATGGCGTTCATTGGCTGCCAAGGTCCACTGCCCTATGCCATAGGAGGAGAAAGTAAAGTTGTTAATTTCCAATGCTACCCCAACTTACCGAGCCATCTTGGCCATAAATGACATTACTACCATGCACCAGCTATATAGCCGAGCCCGTTTCATTCAGACCCAACTCAAGGACTCTCCTATACACTCTATGTTTGAGACCCCTAAATCTCATTACACCAAGAAGCCTCAAGGCCCAGTCACCGAGGGGATCCAACCAATGAGCAAGTCGGTGCAGTAAGTAACCCCCAAGGCTCGGTAGGTAGGTCTCCATACACCCAGCAACCTCAGCAGCTATGGAGTAACAATAGGCAGCAACCTCCCCAGGGTCAGAACCCTCCACAAGACCAGCGTCAGTACTCCCAGTTCCTCATCCTCAGAATGGCTATGCCCCCAGAAAGCCAAACGGACCCAAACAGCCCAATATCCTCCTCTGCCCGAGTCTTTGGCCGATGTCTTTGCAGCCCTCATGTCCTTGAATGCCCTTAGACTCCCTCTTAAGAAGGCAAATTGGAATATGGCAGCGAACCAACAAAGTATTGTGTCTACCATCGCCATCCTGGCCACAATGTGTCGGATAGTTTCCAATTCCGAGACATAATATATGATCTTCATGAGCAGAACCAAATTGATTGGGCAGACATGAAGAGGCTAATCCAGACATTAAGGGACCAACAGGTCAGAGGCAACAATAGCAACAACAAAGGCGACAGCAACCACAACAACAACAATAACAACAACAACAGCAACAACAACAGCAGTTCCAACCCTTCCAACACATTACCAGCAACAGCAACAACAACAACAGCTGCAGCAGCCGGCAAATGACCTTGGCATAATCCGCAACCCCATGCCTCAACACCCCCTGCTCCAAACCCCCAACCTGTTCAACCACCTCCCTCCACCCGCGCATGTTAACCCAGTCATCCACCCCCACCACCAGAAGCTCAATGGGCCTTCGACGATGAACACGAAGTGGGCCAGCTTTTGGTTATTTCCCATATCACACCCCCTGCCACCACGCCTACATCCACTGGGCCTCTCTCCTTCCCACCCACTATTGCCACCATCACCTCACCATCCTACAACTCCACAGTCATATCACCCATTATCCCTTCGTCCAAAACATCTCTCTCCCCCTACGCCAGCGCCATTACTAGCCAACCCATCATTTCTTGACACCACACCTCCTCCACTCCACCATAACCTCTCCCTGCGGAGCAGGCGGATGTTCCATCAGATGTACCCTAATGTGTCTATATCCAGCCAGGTCAACCGGCACAGCAAACCCGCACTCAACAGCAACAAGATATGGAAGAGATAGACCCGGTCCTGGGGACCCAATATGACATTCTGAAGCATTTGGATCAACCCCCCCCAAAATCCCCATATTAGAGCTGATCAAAAGGTCACAAACTCACCAAGATCCCTAAGGGCCTTCCTGCAGAGGTCATGGGCAGTGAGGACATGAACCCCGACAATATGCCTTCTGTACTTTCTATTGTGAACAGGGACCCACTATTACCTTTTCTAATGGTGAATTAGCAGCCCTAAAGCCAGGAAGATGCCTTTGTGTGTGACACTCACTATAAACAAAGTGGCCATTGATGCAGCGCTAGTAGATACAGGGGCTTCCATTAATGTATGCCTGTTGAGCACCCGAAGAGCCTGCAACATCTCAGAGCGCCAATTGCAGCCCACCCCCACCACCATAGCTGCCTACGACAATTCACGACGTGCCTGTCATGGGATCGTCACGTTGCAAGCAGAGCTGTGGCCACTTGTCATGTCAATTCAATTTTATGTGTTGAACACGGCCATCTTAGGGCGCCCGTAGATTGAGTCACTAGGGGCAGTGCCTTCCACGGCACATCAATATTTGAAATTCCCCTTCCAAGGGCGGATAGTAAAGGTTAAGAGCGTACCAATGACCCACATAGTCGAAGCTGTTGAGAGAGTATTGCCATCAGTATGGCAATCCAATAAGCCCGTCATTTCAGTGCTCGATGTCAACTATCCCTGGGCTTATACATTCTCTTCTAACCGCCCAATCGGGTCCCCATCAGTGATAGCTGTCAGGAAGGATGTGACCACAAACACAAAAGGTTGGGATATCATGTTCAGGCTCGACTATCAGCCAGGAAAAGGTTTGGGTGCTCATCTCGAAGGGAGGACCAAAACAGTGGCCAGCACAAAGAATTCACAAACATGGTCTAGGATACTCTGAATGGGCTGCATTCTCATCTTCATCATAGTCAGACCATGGCCCCTCACCTGGACATTGTATGATCATTTGTCAGAGGACCGGTGCAGCCTGGATATAACACCACGATGGAAGAGGCACCAAAGTCAGCATACCAAGCCCTAGAAGCTCAGCGACCCAGCAAGAAGAAAGAGCCGAGTCAGATACAGAAACACCAGACCTTGATGATTTGATTTCAGCAGTGAGTTTGTTGTTCAATGAACCAGAAGCCGAGACAGAGGAACCAGAGTTGGAATCTAATCTCAGTGGTCAACCTCTTGTTCAGCGAGGACGACATATCATTGTCTCGGTAGCAGCCCCATCTGCATCATCAGCCACCACCAAGCGACAGTTGCTTGGATTTGGTGAGGAAATTGAGATCATAAGTCCAGCCAATTTAACAAAGGAGCTCTGGCCAGGGTTTTCCCGGCCTCCCATTCATTTCGTTTCATCCATCCTTGTCCATAATTTTGATTTTATTCCCTTATCTCCACCC
This sequence comes from Colocasia esculenta, assembly GCA_014218235.1. Lineage (NCBI taxonomy): Eukaryota > Viridiplantae > Streptophyta > Magnoliopsida > Alismatales > Araceae > Colocasia > Colocasia esculenta. The sequence goes on along the minus strand of CM024763.1, from coordinate 29,980,099 downwards.
TTCATTCTCCAATTCTCCCCCGATGCTGTTGAAGCATTAATCCGCCCGTCACCCCTCTTCACCATCCTCCTTAATGGCTCAGTCCTGTCCTCTTTCCGAAGCCTCCTAATGTGATGTAGTTCTTTTCATTGTCAAAATCACAACAAAAATAAATCAAAATCAAAATAAAAAAATGTGTTCCCATTCGTCTTTTCCCCCTTTCTTCGGATGGCGATCCCCACCTTCTCCTTTCCCTTTTCTTCGAACGGAGATCCCCGTCTTCTCCTCTCTCCTCTTCGTCAGATGGCAATCCCCGTCCTCCTTTTCTTTCTGACTCATCCTTCCCGCTTTCTGCCTTCAGCTGTCTGGCTCTCGCACTTTCTGTCGATGGCGATCCCCGTCACCCTCGTGCTTCCCCTTTGCATCGATGACGATCCCTGTCACCCTCTGCCTTGACGGTGATCCCCGTCACCCCTGCACTCCTTCCCTCCTGCGGACGGCGATCCCCGTCACTCCCCTTTTCTCTTGGGCGGCGATCCCCGTCCTTCTGCTCAAGCTGTGCTTTCGCCTAGTGACAGACATGGTCGTCTTGGGTGATCTGGGTGAGGGGCCTTCTGTTCCCTTGCACCCCAACTCTACCGCCGGCACCTATGAGGTCGGGTGCCCGCCTCCTCCTCCAGTCCCATCGGAGGACCTTTGCGGCCCTGCCGCACCCTTTCCTTTCCTTTCCAATAATCTCCAGATACTCCTCCGGAGCCTTCTGTAAATATCAAGCCTAGTTTAGATTCATGGGTAGAATCTAGCAAGTCCCCGTCCCTGTCTAGGAAGAAGGGTATTGGCATACCCCGTAGGTATCTGTTTGTTAGCTTGGTGCAAAGGTGTGGCGCTCTTCTAGCTGTCGAAGAGTTCGTCCAAGAAGCAGTAGTTTGAACAAAGAGGAAAGGCTAGACGATGGATTTAGAGTGTATGAAATCTTGCCGAAGATGACCCATTGGAGAAAATGATTGCGAGATAGAGGATGCTGCCGAGATGTATGCAAGCGGCATGAGAAGATTCGATGAGCCCACCTCGTAGTAGACGAACCCACCAAAGAGGTAAACATGGGAACAGAAGAGGACCCAGGCTCTTGACCATAGCTTCCAGTCTCCCTCCTGAAGAAGAAAAGCACTCATAGAGATGTTAAGAGAGTTTAAAGATTCCTTTGCCTGGTCCTATGATGACATGCCCGGCATTGACCCCGATTGGTAGATCATAGGTTAATCTTGAAGCCAGGGGCAGTTGCCGTTAAGCAAAAGCTAAGGAGGTTCCTTCCCCACATTGCTTTGATGATGAAGGAGGAAATTGATAACTACACAAAGTCAAGTTCATCCGTGTAGTCCTCTATCCATTGTGGGTGGCAACATAGTCCCGGTGATGAAGAAGGACGGAAGGTGCGCATTTGCATAGACTTCCGGGACTTGAATAGGGCATGTCCAAAGGATGATTTTCCCGTTACCTCACTTAGACGTCTTAATTGATAATACTGTAGGGTTCGAAACTCTATCATTATGGATGGGTATTCAGGCTATAATCAGATTCGTTTAGCCCCATAGGACCAAGAGAAGACCTCCTTCACCACCCCCTGGGAACTTATTGCTATGTGGTCATGCCATTTGGATTAAAGAATGCCATCGCCACCTATCAGTGGCAATGTTAGCTATCTTCCATGACATGATTCATATTGATGTTGCGGTATACGTAGATGATATCGTGGTGAAGTCTCGGACCGAAGAGAACACTCCTCCGTGCTTGCCAGAGTGTTTTTGTCGTACACAAGAATATCATCTGAAGATGAATCCAAAGAATTGCGTATTTGGGGTTTCTTCAGGAAAATTGCTAGGGTTTATAGTCAGCAAACGGGTGATTCAAATAGACCCGCACTAGGCAAGGCGATAAATGAAATGCCTCCTCCAAAGAACATATCTGAGCTTCGAGATTTGATTGGTCGGCTTCAGTTCATAAGGAGATTCATATCTCAGCATTCCCAAGATGCCAACCCTTCTACGAGCTGTTGAAAGGAGGGTAAGTTTCGAATGGAATGCCAAGTGCCAAGAGGCCTTTGATGAACTCAAGAGTTATCTCATGAATCTGCTCGTGCTCCAGGCACCTATGCCTGGGAAACCCTTGATCCTGTATGTGACGGATCGCCTCGGCCAAGCCCGTTAAACTGATAACGTACTTGATCCGAGTCCGCCTCCCGCGAATGGGCCGAAGCCTCGCAAGGGATACCAAACCACAGTCCGTGTAAACATAAAGGAACACACCACATTTTATATATATTTCACAGTTTACATAGCCAAATTTCCACAAAAACTAAAAAGTAGTACAAGAGCCTGGGGCATACCCCGAGGTACAACTGAAGAAAGTAAACAACTACAAAACTACACTGCTGAAGCTACTCTGCTGGAGGTGCGACCCTGCACCGCTACGGCGCGGCCCGGAACTGGACGTCGGACGAGAGACGTCCTCCTCGCTCTCACCTGTGGGGGTAGGGGTGAGCCTCTCTAGTCACTGGCTCAGTAGGGAACTCCCCCGAAACCGAGCGAAACAAACACCACGAGTACGAATAGTAAACAACACAACAATTATTATAACAGCTAAGCAGGTAAGTAAAGCTGTAAAAGTACTCACCGTCTGCCGACTACGAGAAACAACAGTAATAATTAAACGGCAAACCAGTACAGGTGTACAAGCTAAAGTAGAGACAGCCAACACAAGCCACGTGAACTGGTTCGCGACACCAGAAACTGACTCGGACAACTAACACAGGTCTACCTCTCAGTCTCGCAGCCACGGACGAAAGGTCCAGCTACCGCTCCACGTAAAAAGGTCAAGCAACTGTGGAGACCAACTAAACACCACCACATGCAAACCACACGGTCACAGGCCCATGCCTGACACCTCAGAGACCCTGGCCTGGGCTCGCTAGAGTGAGGCACTGGAAAAGGACTAGCTGGGGTCCAGTACGTCTACTGGTGTCCGTACCCCCAATTACGAGCGCGCTACAAGTGACTAAAAACAAACTCAAGTGTCATGTCCCACTGTCGTCTTTCCCTCAGTCGGACGTACAACTCTAACACAAGAGTGAGGGTGTCCAGGTCAAACGACACAGACCTCGACGGTACAACACAAGTACCGGGACAAAGCCCCGAGCTAACAGCCTGGCTCACAAAGAACCTGGGGCACCCAACTGGAGAAGTAACCACGGTAGGCGTCGTACTACTCGCCACGTACACAGAACCACGTGCACGTCACACACAAACCACGTGAAACCTCACGTAAACCACGAGTAACCACTGGTCCACTACACGTGAACCTAACTGACTCGCGTACACAACGCGCAGTCACCGAAGTAAACAATTAATAGCATACCTTGTATGCTAAACACGTAAACCAAGTGCACTCAGTACACCTCATGCGTCAATACACATGCATTATCGATAATTATTGTACTAGTCATTTCTGCTCATATAGAAGTAGGCGGCCAGATCGACTGCCGCTTACAGGGAGTCAACGGCAAGGGTCTGGCCGTTAACCTCCTGGCTGAGGATCTTGGCGACAAGCGATCTTGACGCCAAGTTCTTCGGCCATAAACCCTGCAGAAACCCTAATCCGGCTCTGCGGGCTTTCTAACTATTCTAACTACTGAAAAACATGCAAATGCAATTCCTTTAGCATGCTAGAACCCAATACAACCCACTAAAACATGCTCTGAACATTAAATAACTCAAACCACCCTTTATCCCGCATGGTGCAACTCTATTCAAACGTGGATTATCATGTTGGTTCAAGTGGTTATGATGTGTTTTAATGTTTCTATGAAGCTACCAGGGTTCGTCCCCTACCTCAGAACGTGTTAGAATCTCCTGCAATCCCCCGGTTCACGCCGAGCCCTTCGCGAGCTCCCACGCGAATTGCACCACGCCGCGACGTTTCCTCGCGTAATTAGCGATGCCGCGCGTTCTACGATCGTCCAACTACTCCTCGGTACCTGTTGGAAGCTTCAAAGACTCGGGGGTAGCAAGCTGGGGCAAGAGGGAATGAGTGAGAGCTGAGAGAACTGCCCTCGGGTGAGCCTATAACCTGCACCATTCTCAGGTTGGCGTCAACCCCCATGCCGCCAACAGCAACCGCCACCCTCTGCGTCCACATCTACTGCCGCCAAGTTCATGCAGTAAATGTCCACTAAGATGGACGCCAACAGGTCAACGGCCACACCTGGCCGCAAATTCCAACAGGGCAGCAGTATGTCCCATTCTATTTCCGGACCAACCCTGCGCTGCACCTGGACAAACTACACATCCATACAATGCATTTCACACAACCGACTCACACTAGCCTCAAACGGCCGCCACAACCACAACACACACGATCCGCATGGATCCGAAAAGCACGCGACGTTACATTACTATCATCTAAAAAGAAAATTTCGACCTCGAAATTCATAACACAATTCAAAGTTAAACAACTCATACATACACACCTTTACAAGTACTATCATCTAAAAAGAAAATACACAAACTTACTCAAACAGATAGGGATACCCTTTAGCCATTTCTGCGGCCAACTCCCAGGTATCCTCACCACCCAACCTATTTTCCCATCTCACTTTAACTAGTTCATTTCTTTATTTCTCAGCTTCTTTATCTTTCGATCTATGATCTGCACCGGATACTCTGGCATAGTCATGTCCGGATTTAGGTCACCACCTTGATATCTAATTATTTGAGCTGGATCTTCAATACATTTTCTCAACATAGAGACATGGAAAATATCATGCACATCTGCAAAATCAGCTGGCAAATCCAGCCTATAAACTGCTTCCCCAATTCTTTCAATCACCTGGAAAGGTCCCACATACCTTGGACTCAACTTTCCAGATTTACCAAATCTCATAATACCTTTACTCGGGGAAACTCTCAGAAAAACAAAATCTCCCACCTCAACTGAAGTGGTCTCCTCCGCACATCTGCATAACTTTTCTGCCTACTTTGAGCTGCCTGCAATTTTTCTTTAATAAGCTTCACTATTTCAGTGGTTTGCTGAATCAATTCAGGACCCACTAATTGCCTTTCTCCCACTTCATGCCAATTCAATGGGGTTCTACATGGCCTTCCATATAAAGCTTCATACGGTGCCATCCCAAGACTGGTATGATAACTATTATTGTAGGAAAACTCAACCATTCCCAAATGATGCTCCCAACTACCTCCCTAACTAAACAACAAGCCGCAACATATCTTCAATTGTCTGAATAGTCCTTTCAGTCTGTCCATCCGTCTGGGGATGATAAGCGGAGCTATACCTCAACTCAGAGCCAATTACTTTCTGCAGGCTTCTCCAAAAACCAGAAGTAAATCTTGGATCTCTATCAGATACAATAGTCTTTGGAATACCATGCAGTGGAACAATTCTTTCAACATAAATATTTGCCAACCTGTCCACTGTCCAAGACATACTTACTGCCACTAATCTGCACACCTTAGTCAATCTATCAATAAACACCCATATTCCATTATGCCCTAAATTCGACCTTGGTAAACCTGCTACAAAGTCCATTGCGATATCATCCCATTTCCACTGTGGAATAGGTAACGGTTGCAATAGACCTCCAGGCTTCTGATGCTCTGCTTTAATCTGCTGACAGATAGAACATCTTGCCACAAATTCTGCTATTTCTTTCTTCATATGAGGCCACCAAAAATGCTTTCTTAAATCATGGTACATTTTAGTACTACCCGGATGAATAGTGTACCTAGATTTATGAGCCTCTTCCAGAACTCGCTGCTTCACCTCTCTCTCTGTAGGAACAAACAATCTGCCCCGAAGTCTGACTACACAATTATCATCGATAGAAACTCCTTCCATTTTTACAATTTCAGATAAACCTGCATCTGCTCTCTGAGCCTCAATGATTTGCCAATACAAAGATGGCTCTACTGCACTGGCAGCTAGAATTGCCCGTCGCTGACTGCTGGGCACATACAAGGAGTTCTCTGCTATTTCTTCATAGAACTTCCATTCTTTAATCATCATCAAATTCATATATGCTTTTCTACTCAAGCATCAGCTACAACATTGGCCTTACCCGGATGGTAAGCCAAACTGAAATCATAATCTTTCAAATATTCAACACATCTGCGCTGGCGAAGATTCAAATCTTTCTGCGAGAGATATACTTCAAGCTTTTATGATCTGTAAAAATTTCAAATCTCTCGCCATACAGATAATGCCTCCACATTTTTAAAGCAAATATAACTGCTGCCAATTCTAAATCATGAGTGGGGTAATTCTCTTCTGCTGGCTTCAATTCTGGATGCATAAGCTATCACTTTACCATGCTGCATAAGTACTGCTCCAAGACCTCTCCTTGAAGCATCAGTATACAGCACAAAACCACCACTCCCTGCCGGCAATGTCAATATAGGTGCTGATGTGAGTCTTTTCTTCAATTCCATGAAACTTCTCTGACATTCACCGGACCACACAAAAGGCACTCCTTTCCTGGTCAGTCTAGTCATAGGTGCTGCAATCTTAGATAAATCTTGAATAAAGCGCCTATAATAACCTGCCAACCCTAGAAAACTTCTAATCTCGGTTATTGTCTTAGGCACTTCCCACCTAGACACAGCTTCCACTTTACTAGGGTCTACTGCTACTCCTTTGGCTAAAACATGACCAAAAACTGAATTTCCTTTAACCAGAATTCACACTTACTAATTTAGCAAACAACTGGTTATCTCTAACAACTGCAAGGTAAACCTCAAATGAGCTGCATGCTCCTCTTCAGATGCTGAATAAATTAGAATATCATCAATAAAGACCACAATAAATTGATCTAAATATGGATGAAAAATTCTATTCATCAGATCCATAAAACCTGCAGGAGCATTAGTCAACCCAAAAGGCATTACCACAAACTCATAGTGACCATATCTAGTTCTGAACACTGTCTTATCTATATCCTCCTCTTTGATTCTCAACTGATGGTACCCGGACCTCAAATCAATCTTAGAAAACACATTTGCTGATTGCAATTGATCAAATAAATCATCTATCCTCGGCAACGGGTACTTATTCTTAATGGTCACATCATTCAACTTTCTATAATCAATGCACATCCGAAAACTTCCATCTTTCTTTTTCACAAATAAAACGGCGCTCCCCACGGGGAATGACTTGGTCTAATAAAACCCTTCTGCAACAGCTCTTCTAACTGCTTTTTCAATTCTTTAAGTTCTGCTGGTGCCATCCGATATGGGGCTTTGGAAATCGGCATGGTACCTGGCAGCAACTCAATAGAAAAGTCCACCTCTCTGTGTGGAGCTAAACCAGGCAAATCTCCGGAAAAACATCAGCAAATTCCCTAACCACGGGAACTGCTTCCATTGGCTGACTGGCTTCTACCAAACTTACTGAGGCTAAATAGGCCACACACACATCATTATCAACTTTCTAGCTTTAATTGCAGAAATTAGAAACTTGGAGGTATAAAAAGGCATACCTTGATATTCAAACACTGCACCATTAGGATGACAAAATCTGATCCTTTTCTTTCTGCAATCTAACATTGCTCCATACATCTCAAGCCAATCCATACCCAGAATGATATCATAATCTGACAGCTGCAGGGCATACAACCGACCCGGCATCTGGTTCCCTTCAATCATAACAAGAGCTTCATCTATATAGCTCGAAGTGAGTAAGAAGTCACCTGAAGGAACCTCCACCACTAACTCACAAGACTTCTCTTCTAAAGGATGAGCTATGCAATCCAGAAATTCTTCTGAAATAAAAGAATGAGAAGCACCCGAATCAAATAAGACTCTTACTGAATATTCATAAAGAGGTAAAATACATTCTATCATATTTGACGCCTCTGCCTGGGCTCGGGTGATAGCCATAACCCGGCCTCTCCCTCGCTGCTGCGGTGCTCCTCTGCCATGACCTGCCTGTGGCTGCTGGAACTGCTGAGGCTGCTGCTGCTGCTGCACACCTCTGCCATACCCATACTCTCTTGCATACGGACAGTTACGAATCAAATGTCCCGGCTGATTGCATTATAACATCTATACCCTGGAGGAACAATAGGCTGCCTGGTAGTGCTCTGCTGCGACTCCTCCACCTCAGGCCTACTCGGCCCTGCTGCAACTGCTGACGACCTCCCCATCTCTTCTTTGCCTTTAAATGCTGCTTTAACTTCTGGCCCCATTTCCCGAAACCAGATGAAGAAGGTCCTGCGGTGCCTTGCCCTTGCTTACACCTACTGTCTGCTGCGGTCCGAAACTACCTAAACCTGATTCACCTGCCTGACGAGTACGGATAGACCTCTCCAAAGTAGCTGCCCTCTGCGCTGCCTCTTCCACTGTCCTGCACATAAGAGGTACTATCACATCCTGCAATTCCACTCTCAATCCTCTGATAAAGTACTCAACCATCATATTATTATCTGAAACCACATATGGCGCATAATGGCTAAGTGCCATAAATCTCATCTGGTACTCTAAGACTGAAGAGTTACCTTGCTGAAGAGTTCGGAATTGCTCTCTTTTTACTTGCTGCACTTGGATCGGAAAGAATGTATCGTTAAATACATCAAGAAACTCGGCCAAGTGATAACTTCTTCCGTCCTGCCTGCAAAAGTGGTTTGCATCTTCAATCGCCACCATTCCAAGCAAAACCTCTCAACTGGTAAGCAGCTAATACCTCTCTATCTGCTGCCGGACACCTCATAGTCGCAAAAACTCTCTCAATTTCATGAACCCAATGCTCAGCTGTATCTGGATTCGGCCCTCCTGAATAAGTAGGTGGCTGCAATCTCAGAAACTTTTCAACCTGCAACACTGGTTCTTTCGCTAACAACACTGGTGGTGGCACATGAGCTACAAAAGGCACCTCCACTCTCGGCAGAACTGGAGCAAGGTACAGCCTCTCCATCCCCAGGTGGCACTGCAATGATGGTACTGGCGCCTGCTGATCCATTCTTGCCCGAATATCCGTGAGGCTCTCCCAAATCCTTTCTATTATACGCTGGGTGCTTTCCTCCGGATCATCTCCTCCACCACCCCAATCCCCTATCACCATTTCGGAAATTTTCTACATACACAAAACACCAGACAAAAATCAAAACCATGAATGATCAAAAACCAGGGTCCCTACCAGCAGTGTATAAAGACCGAAATAAGGCTATGTATCTTTCTAATTCCTCATATTAACACGGACCTTGCTCTGATACCAACTGTGACGGATCGCCTCGGCCAAGCCCGTTAAACCGATAACGTACTTGATCCGAGTCCGCCTCCCGCGAACAGGCCGAAACCTCGCAAGGGATACCAAACCACAGTCCGTGTAAACATAAAGGAACACACCACATTTTATATATTTCACAAGTTTACATAGCCAAATTTCCACAAAAACTAAAAAAAGAAGTACAAGAGCCTGGGGCATACCCCGAGGTACAACTGAAGAAAGTAAACAACTACAAAACTACACTGCTGAAGCTACTCTGCTGGAGGTGCTGACCCTGCACCGCTACGGCGCGGCCCGGAACTAGACGTCGGACGAGAGACGTCCTCCTCGCTCTCACGTGGGGGGTAGGGGTGAGCCTCTCTAGTCACTGGCTCAGTAGGGAACTCCCCCAAAACCGAGCGAAACAAACACACACGAGTACGAATAGTAAACAGCACCAACAATTATTATAACAGCTAAGCAGGTAAGTAAAGCTGTAAAAGTACTCACCGTCTGCCGACTACAAGAAACAACAGTATAATTAAACGGCAAACCAGTACAGGTGTACAAGCTAAAGTAGAGACAGCCAACACGAGCCACGTGAACTGGTTCGCGACACCAGAAACTGACTCGGACAACTAACACAGATCTACCTCTCAGTCTCCCAGCCACGGACGAAAGGTCCAGCTGCCCCCACGTAAAAAGGTCAAGCAACTGTGGAGACCAACTAAACACCACCACCTGCAAACCACACACGTCAGGCCCCATATCTGACACCTCCAGAGACCCTGGCCTGGGCTCGCTAGAGTGAGGCACTGGAAAAGGACTAGCTGTGGTCCAGTACGTCTACTGGTGTCCGTACCCCCAACTACGAGCGCGCTACAAGTGACTAAAAACAACTCAAGTGTCACTGTCCCACTGTCGTCTTTCCCTCAGCCAGACGTACAACTCTAACACAAGAGTGAGGGTGTCCAGGTCAGACGACACAGACCTCGACGGTACAGCACAAGTACCGGGACAAAGCCCCGAGCTAACAGCTTGGCTCACAAAGAACTTGGGGCACCCAACTGGAGAAGTAACCACGGTAGGCGTCGTACTACTCGCCACGTACACAGAACCACGTGCACGTCACACACAACCACGTGAAACCTCACGTAAACCACGAGTAACCACTGGTCCACTACACGTGAACCTAACTGACTCGCGTACACAACGCGCAGTCACCGAAGTAAACAACTAATAGCATACCTTGTATGCTAAACACGTAAACCAAGTGCACTCAGTACACCTCATGCGTCAATACACATGCATTATCGATAATTATTACTTAGTCATTTCTGCTCATATAGAAGTAGGCGGCCAGATTGACTGCCGCTTACAGGGAGTCAACGGCAAGGGTCCTGGCCGTTACCTCCTGGCTGAGGATCTTGGCGACAAGCGATCTTGACGCCAAGTTCTTCGGACATAAACCCTGCAGAAACCTAATCCGCTCTGCGGGCTTTCTAACTGTTCTAACTACTGAAAAACATGCAAATGCAATTCCTTTAGCATGATAGACCCAATACAACCCACTAAAACATGCTCTGAACATTAAATAACTCAAACCCCTTTATCCTGCATGGTGCAACTCTATTCAAACGTGGATTATCATGCTGGTTCAAGTGGTTATGATGTGTTTTAATGTTTCTATGGAGCTACCAGCGTTCGTCCCCTACCTTAGAACGCGTTAGAATCTCCTGCAATCCCCCGTTCACGCCGAGCCCTCCGCGAGCTCCCACGCGAATTGCACCACGCCGCGACGTTTCCTCGCGTAATTAGCGATGCCACGCGTTCTACGATCGTCCAACTACTCCTCGGTACCTGTTGGAAGCTTCAAAGACTCGGGGGTAGCAAGCTGGGGCAAGAGGGAATGAGTGAGAGCTGAGAGAACTGCCCTCGGGTGAGCCTATAACCTGCACCATTCTCAGGTTGGCGTCAACCCCCATGCCGCCACCAGCAACCGCCGTCCTCTGCGTCCACATCTACTGCCGCCAAGTTCAGCAGTAAACGTCCACTAAGATGGACGCCAACAGTTCAACGGCCACACCTGGCCGCCAATTCCAACAGGACAGCAGTAGTCCCATTATTTCCGGACCAACCCTGCGCTGCACCTGGACAAACTACACATCCATGCCATGCATTTCACACAACCGACTCACATTGGCCTCACAACGGCCGCCACAACCACAACACACACGATCCGCATGGATCCGAAAAGCACGCGACGTTACACTGTATCTGTCGACTATTGAGGACTCCCTAGGAGTTGTCCTTGCTCAACTTGACGAATCCTACAAAGAAAGGGCAGTCTATAACCTATCCAGGCTCTTCAATCCTTCCGAGCTCAAACTCACCATGATAGAGAAAACAGTGCAACGCTAGTTTGGATAGTGCAGAAATTGAAGCACTACTTCCTAGCTCATAATGTGAGTTTGATTTCTAGAAGGACCCTATTAGGTATCTCTTGGAGAATTCAGTCCTCGCCGACAGATTGGAATGCTGGCAAAGTTTCCTCTCTCAATTCGATATCACCTTTATAGTTCAGAAAGCCATAAAAGGGTATGCCATTGCTGAGCACCTTGCTCACCTTCCTCTCCACCACAGTGACACGGTTCAAGAGGAATTTCCCGATGAAAACCTGTCACTCATCTCTCGCGACCCTTCTGTCGCTCCACTTCGATGGAGCTCTCAATTCTAGGGGACGGGGCATAGGTGCTGTCTTGCTCACCCCAAAAGGGATCACCATTCCTCTAGCCTACCAACTCTAGTTCCATGCCACCAATAATATCCGAGTATGAAGCTCTCCTTGCTAGTCTTAAGCTTGCCTATCTCTTAGGCGCGCGTCATCTAAAGATCATAGGAGACTCTCAACTCATTCTTCGGCAAGTCCTTTCTACTTACCACACTCGTGACCCTAAACTCAAGCCCTATCAAGATCTGGTCACACTCCTAGCAAGCAATTCTATCAACTCATCTACATTCATACTCCTCGCTCTCAGAATATCCTGGCTGATGCCCTGGCATCCTGGCCTCCTCTCTCTCCTTCCTCTCAGCCGCAGTGCTGAGACAATCACTGTTCAAAGGTTAGAGGCTCCTTCCACTCAAGATCCTTGGTTCGTTAACCTTAGGAGCTCTCTAGTTTTGAAGGCAGAGAGAAAAGAAGCAAAGGAGTTAATGCTTGTGGAGCTAGGAGAAATAATGGAAGAAGAAAGGCCGTGGTACCACGAAATTAAGCATATTGCAGAATGGTACCTTCCCCGAAGAGTTGAACCTGAGGATAAAGAGCCATCCGTAGAGCAGCGTTAATGTATACCATTGTTGGTGAAGCGCTTTACAGACGCGCTCTAAATGGAATGCTCCTCCGGTGTTTGTCGTACGAAGAAGCTTGGAAGGTAGTGGAAGGATCCCATTCCAGTGAATCTGGAGGGCATGTGAATAGCCAAATGTGGCTAAAATGATTCTTAGGCAGGGCTACTACTGGCCGACCTTAGAAGAAGATTGTGCCACCTACATTCGTAGGTGCGTCAAATGCCAGATCCATGCCCCTTCTTCCTCTTGCATCCACTATCTTCCCTTGGTCTTTCTCCATGTGGGCCTTTGATATCATCAGGCCTCTTGGTGATCCTAATGCTCAGATAAAACAAAAATCATTCATTCTCACTAATACTGAGTACTTCACCAAGTGGGCCAAAGCTGAAGCATTTGCGGAAATCAAAGGTTCAACCGTGTGCAGATTATCATGAGAAACATCATCGCACGGTTCGAAGTGCCAAGCAGCCTCGTCACCGACAATGGACCCCAGTTATCTCAAGAGCTTCAGGATCTCTGTAAGAAATTCAACATTTCCTTGCATCATTCGTCTTCGTACTATCCGCAGGGCAACGGCCAGGCTGAAGCCACAAATAAAACCCTTTTGAAAATTCTAAAGAAAACTTGTGAGTCTAATAAATTTACTGATTGGCCAGAGAAACTAGTCGAGGCTCTGTGGGCCTACTGCACCTCCGTCTACACGCCCACTGGGCAAACTCCATTCTCACTCACTTATGGGATGGAGGCGGTATGTCCACACGAGATCCTCATTCCTACGCTAAGGTTTCAGCTAGACAAGGAACTTAATCTCGATGATCGTCGGGAGGCGTTGTTTATACAGCTAGAGCTCTTAGACGAACGACGTTTAGCTGCAGCCGATCATGTTCTTTCATATCAAAATAGACTCTCAAGATCCTTTCAAAAGAAAGTAATTGAGCACAAATTCTAAGAAGGAGACATGGTTTTGAAGCGAATTTATAAAACCTGGAGGTCCGAGGTCCAAATTGTCAGTAAACTGGGAAGGGCCGTATGTCGTTAAGGAAGTGTACCCCGGAAACGCGTTAGGCTAGTTAATGCCGATGGTGAGGAGCTCTCTCACCCATGGAATGGTTTGTACCTTAAACGATTCTACCCCTAATGTTGATAACAACACCAATTTGCAAAAGAATGTTGTTGGTCATATGCCTCACTCCCCCTCATTGTGGTAAATGACCTCTATGTCTAGCCACACACACACAACACAGTGACCTAAGGTCAATTCCCTTTGTTTATGGTGTTTCTGCTCAGCCCTCGTATAGGGAACCTGAGGTCAATTCTCTTCTTACTCGGACAAGGTCCAGGGGCAAAGGGGAGGGTAGCATGTAGACCAGCAAGCGGTATAGATCATGTGTATGAAGTCTCAAAGAGGGACGGTCAATTCAAAAGAAAAGCAAAAGGAAATGATGAAATAGTGAAAGAAAAATGATAAGAAAATAAGGGCCATGTCAAAGAGTGGCAGTACAGTTCCCCGCGGGACGCCCTTGAGCCCGGTCGTACACATGCACCCAATTCAAAAAGAGCAATGACCTTAAAGAACCTGGACAACAGACGAATTTCACATGTAACATACTCATTGCAAGTCTTACAAGCCAGTAACCCCGACCCCAAGACCAAGTCTTGTCTCATTGCTAATCTTCATATCCTTCCTAAATGACCAATGAACCCCTACGTTTGGTCTGCGTTGGAACATTAACATTCAAGGGGTAAGAAGCCTTAGTAAACCAAAGATAAATGCACGTTGCACATAGATGTTATTTGCCAACGTCAAAACGAAGTGAGGTTCGCGGCTAATCACTCAAGAGCAAGAGGTGTGTTATTCCAAAATCCAAAAAAATTAGAAAATTCCAAAATCCAAAAAAATTAGAAAATCCAAAATCCAAATAAATTATTAGAAAAACCAAATAAAAAAAAAATCAAAATTCCAAGTAAAAAAAAAAATCGAATATCAAAAATCAAAAAAATCAGAAAATTCAAAAGTCAAAAAAAAAATCAGAATATCGAAAATTCAAAAAATCAAAAATCTTAAAATCCAAACAATTTAGAAAACCCCAAAAAATCCAAACAAAATCAAAAAGTTTCCAAAACCAAAAAAATGTGTATATATATCGCTTTCTTTTAGCATGCATTGTTTAGCTTTCCTTTTCTGCCTATTCAATAAGGCTCAGCCCCTTGACAATTATGAAGTTGGGTTCATGATTATTTAAGCGCAAGGGGCTGAGCCAAAGAACAGATCTAACATGTTTTGTCAAGTGTGCAGAGATAGGTAATTCTATGGGACACGCAGCGTTGTACTCAGTATTCTCTGTCTCTCCCGTGTTTGAATTCATCTCACATTCATATCAATTGCAAATCATTTATTCCATAAATTGACATAAAATAAATTTTCACTAAGAGATGAACAATATGTACAAAAGATAGAGGGGAGGTGGTTCACAAACTCCTCACTGTCAACCACAACTCTCCCAGATCCCTCCTGTCTCTCTGCTGGTGGTGGCATCTCACCACCATCCCTACCACCCTGAACGCTACGCTACCTTCACCGCGGTGGCGCCTCTCATCCTCCTCGTTCCTCCGCCGACTGGGGAACCTGCCAAATACTGTCTAACTGAGGCGCCACTCGCCCCACTAACACAGTCCTACTCCTACTCCTAGCTGCCTCTCTGAAGGTCTTCACCATATCCCGGAGCTCATCAATCCTAATCTGCTGTGCCATCACCTTGGTGCGCAAGCTCACCATCTCTATCTGGTCCGCTGATGACCCCTGCACCCACAGTGTCGCCAGCTCTGCCGTAGCCTCCACCACCCTCTGCTCTGCTGCCTCTGCCCAGATGCGCAGCTGATCTCTTTCACCCCTGGCCATGTCAATCTGCCCCTATAGCTGATCCGCGCGGTCGGTGGTGGTCCTCAGCTCCCTCTCCTACAAAAGAACGGTCTAGTCAGTGCCAGTGTTTATAACTTTCAATCTAAAAGGTCTATCTTACTTACCCGCTCCTCCAGGTCCCTCTGTGTCTCCTTTGCGCGCCTGACTGCAACCGCAAGTCGGTCCTCCAGATCCGACTGGGTGCTCTCTGCTGCTCTCTCGAGGAGGCACCAGTAGCTGCGGCACTCCTTACTCTCTCCAACTCTCTCCGCTGCACAAGAAAACACATGTTAAATTCCCAAATCAGCTTTGAAAGTGGTTAAGTACTGAAGTCTGAGTAAGTACTTACCAGCTACTCTGCCTCCTTCTGCACCACCTCGCGATCCTGCATCGCTGAGTAGAGCAGGGCTCGGAGTGATGCAGTCTCGCCAACTACGTCCACCTGCAATCCATGTCCAACTCATTAGTTCAATTCCATAAAATCAAATTCAAAGAGTTGTAGTTTAGGGGTTTTATCTGGTGTCGGGCGCTCTTGTACACCTTTCCTCCGTACTTCAAGGTGTATGCCTGGAGGTACGCATCGTCCGTGGTCGCGGTAGACTTGACAGCCTTGCCCCGGCACTCCCAGTTTTGGATCTGTTCCTTTGCCCGCTCAAGCTAATCGGTCGTGTCGTGGAGCCCCGGAAGCTCCGACCGGGTCCACGGAACTGGTCACGAGTAGGGAACTCCACAGCACTCTGCCGAAGTCCTAGCGAGCGCTGGCATAGGAACAGATGCAGAGGTAGCACAAGGTTGAGTGCATGCACCCACACTGACCTACCGAAGTAGGGCGGGCCTGCACCAACCAAGGCTGTCCCTCATTGCTCTCTTCCAAATTTGCCTGCCACACCACCTGCACATCAAAGCACAATCAGTCATCAAGCAGTTATATCAAATCAAGCACTAATTCATGAAGAGAAGGTTAGAGCACTTACATCCAAGTGTTGGTAGCTGTCAATGGCCTCCTAGAGGCGCGCTAACTGATCGCCGAGGTTGCGGGTGTGTCCCGGCGAGAATCCAACGGCGTGGCACGAGGCCTGGCCGTGTGAGGATCCCTCTCCCTAGGCCTAGGAGGTGGAGGTAAGTCTAGACCTGCAAAGTAAGAAGGAGATTAGATCGCAGTTTAAAACAAAAGTCTACCAAGAAAGAGGACAAGAAGAGACGCAAGTCCAAGTCCGCCTCCGCCCCTGGCTCGCTCGCCAGCTCCCGCCGACTCACCCGAACCAGCCTCTCGAAGTGCTCGTCTATGGTCTCCCCTGCCTTCTTCCCAAAAACAAACAGCCCCAGACTCTCCTATAGCTCTACCCTGGGGACTAGGGAAGACCTACGGTCTACGGGTAGCCCTAGGAGTCGCTTAGCCAAGTCATGGTAGCAGGGATAGGTGAATCCTCTCACTGGCTTCCCGGACACTCGGAGCCCCGTGATCCGGCTCACATCCTCTAGGCTGGAGATCATGTGTCCCCATAGAAATACGAAGGTGATTGCCTCTGTATCCCACCTGCTCCGTAGAGCCTGAGTAAGAGCGGGATCCGACCTCATTCTCTCTATCCTGAGGATTTCCCCAAACCCCATCTCCTCAACTCTCTCTTTCTGGAAGGGTGCGAAGGCTAGGAAGACAGCTAGAACCAAGGTCCAGGATACCCGGGCCCTCATCTCGCCCTGCATGAAAAAGGGGGTTGGTTAGCCATCAAGTTTAGGTCCTCGGTGCGAGTCGCGCCCCCTTTAAAGGACGCGACCAAGTCGCAACAAGGCGGTGCGCCGCGACCTTATCGCGTCGCCTCCCTAGGCCGCGATAAGGCCGCGTCACCCTGCATGCCCATCCAGAGCTTGAGGGCGACGACGGAGCCATAGAAGGGGCCCTCGATGGCTGTAGAGGTTAGTCCGGCATACAGGTAACCAGGATCGCTTGGCCGATATTCAACCCTCCGAGACGGAGTCGATGATGCTCAGGTTGGCGATAGAGACAGCTCCTCTTCGACCGGGAAGAGTATAATGCTGCAGATGCAGATGGCGGCCGCTTTAGCGATGGCAAGATGGTTCCCGGTCCGGCGCTTGCATTGAGAAGTGATCATTGGGTGATTGGTAGGAGATGCACGAAGTGCGGCTTGTCATGCTTTGCAAGTCCGCCTTTCTCGTGGTGATCTCACCCATAATTCCCCACGAGTTGATCGACGCCACGGTGTGGGAGAGTGCGTACTTTTCGCCACGCTTGTGTTTTGGGAGGCTGAGCATAATCTCCAGCT
>CM024763.1:29876330-29962224 GCA_014218235.1 Colocasia esculenta | reverse complement strand
CTCATTAACACAAGCATGCTTTAAATAGTTAATATCTTAAGGCAAGTTAACTAGAGAGTAAAGTCATGTAGAGCATGTCACGATAGCGAGAGAATAATTACAACTGGCACAGGGAAAATAGTACAACGAGAATGATAATAGAATGGCCATGTAACGATATAACATGTAAATTGCACAACGGTGCACTAGTAACGATCACGCTTGCACTTGTAGAGATAGCACTTTAATTGCCATAGATTAATCTAGATAGTAAAATGGCGCTGGATGCATGCCGTAACACATCCTATGATCATTTTAACTCCCATGGGTACTGGCACTTTTCGGGCGCTCCTCCCAGGACCTGATCGGGCCCTATTGCGCTGGCATTAGTCATTTCTTTTATCTTAGACAATCACACGAATGGCCAATAGAGTACCAAGAAGAGATAAGAGAGTACTAGACGAGATAGATGAGAGTGTAGAGAGAACGTGAACAGATGAGAGTAAAGAGACTGTAGATGAGAGGGGTACAATCGTAAAAACGACGATAAACACGATAGTAACGGTTGCACAGCACCAAGTCAGGTGCCGGCAGTCTAGTAGAAGTCACAACCGCCCCTTAGCCGTGCTGTGTACACGGGTCAGGTGGTCCGGTGTGAACTCAAGACGAGAAGGAATATACTAAGGTATGGATCGTACTGATCCCTAAGGTGTAACGGGTTTTGAGGTACAACCAGCTCGTTGACTAAGGACGTGCGCCAAAGCCAAGAAGACTTACAGCGGTCTTGACAAGGAGTCCCTAGTCCAATCGAGAGTATTCCCGGTGGAGAGGTGGTCCAAGTCAAGGGAAAGTGTGTAAAAACGGGTTCGTCGTGCCTCGAGTGCTCGAAGGCCGAGGGAAAACGGTAACGGTAGATAAAATACATGAGTCAAAACGGAAACAATTGTATTTAACAAAATAGGGTAATTTAGTCATTTATTTCGATAATTTACCGAATACATTATTGCATAATTTATCAAGGTCAAATGACAATTTACAATGTTATGTGTGTGCAACTGTAAAGAAATCTTGAGGATGTGACAAGTCGTGCAAATGTCATTTTAAATAATTAAATGTATATCATTAATGCCAATTATTAATTTACCAAGTCGAATCAATTATAACATGGGTTAATCATGGCTAATTAAGAAGTATATAGACTAATCAGCAGGGATATAAGCACAATTATCTGTTCTGGCCGAAATTTCAAGAAGGCGACGGGGTGCAAGGGCGCGTTCTTCATGGTGTCGCGACGGGTATCCCGTCGCGGTTCTGTCCGCGGCAGTGAGGCCTGGCGCGACAGGTGAACCGGCCGGCCTGGCCGGTTCGATTTTGGGAACGCGGCGGCGAGGCCCGTCGCGTTCCTGACGTGGCCTGAAGGCCGATCGCGACACTCCTCTTATCGCGGCGTATCGCGCCGCCGCGATAACAGGGGCGGTCCTGGTTTTCTCCTTTTTCTCTGGGTGGACCCTTCTTGACACAGGGTCATTCTAAATTCAATATAAAATCACACGGTAATCCAAAAAGCACGAAACCAGTTTTAAACGAAACTAGACATGTATATGTATCAACATGCACGATTAATTTGAAAATAGACAAGGTTTAGACATGCATTGATTAGGTACTTTTCGGTGACTTAAACCGACGCAGTCAGGGTTCAACGAATTAATTAGAGAGCTATACACGACAAAAAATTACGAAACCAAGGGCGTTTAAAATCTAACAAGAAGTAGTATTTATGATAATTTTATCATGATCTGAAGTCAAGCATGAACGGGGTTCACCAGCAATCATGAAGGGTAGGGTGCATGTATCTGACAGGGATTCAATGAATTAATTCTCCCTCATGGAGATCGAAATAGCACGAAACTAGAGGCGTTTGAAAGCTATTACATGGTAGTATCAATGAGATTTTCTCATAGCATGGGAACAAGTACGTGCAAGGTATTAGAGAAAATATGAGATTCGGGTTCATGGTGACAGCAGGATTTCACGAATTAAATTCGCCCAAATAGATGAACGAATACAACGAAACGATAGAGCTTTTGAAGAGGTACATGAAGGCTACTTGGGTAATTATTTCACAATTTGCGCTTGAGAGATTGCCTACCTTTTTCGTGAAGTAAGAAAGCCCTAGTTTGAATGACGAAAATAAGAGAACCCTTCTTGCTCCAAGCCTTCTCCTTCCTTGCTCCTTGGTTCTCCAGCCTTCCCTTCGTCTCCTAGGTCTCCAGCCACGAACTATGGGTGGTAGGGATGAGTTTGGGGGGTGTATTGGGTTGCTATTAGAGTTTTACTCTTTCTAAAACTCCCCTTTTTTATTAATTCCGAATTTACATATTTATCTTCCCCTTTTCTCTCATTTATCCATCTAATGGGGAGGAGAGAGAGCTTAATTTCGGGGTTAAAGAGTTAGGATGGGTTAAGGACTCTTCTTTTGGATATATAAGGGTTATTTAACATTTATCTTAACCCTTTACTATTTATTTAACTAATTAGATACGAATTTCATTAATTTAACTCTCATCTTATGATGGGCTATCCCTATTTGGGCCCATTTCATTGGGTTTAGGTTATTAGAGTAACCCATTAATATATTAGCTTAATGGGTATTGCATTAATTCTCTTTTATTCCATGTATTCTCCTTTTATTATAATTAAATCGATTTATATCATTTATTAAATAATAAATTTTTATTTTTCTTGATTTTAAAAATCAAGGGTGCTACAGTTCTCTTCTTTGTATCTCTTCTATTAGTTTCTAGTCTCTTCAAATTCATTTTAATGTTAATGTTGTTTAAGCAGGATGTTTCTTTTTGTTTAGATAATGATTTGTTACTCTATTTAGGTGGTTATTTTCTTATCTCATCCCTTTATTTCTATCTCCATTGCTCTCTTCTAATTTCTCTTCTTAGGTTAGATTTATTTTTGTTTGATCAAATTAGTCTTAGAATTTAATTTTAAAATTCTCAACACACTTTTCTAATCAAAGAAACTCAAGGTTTTCAAAGTTAATAATCTTTTTCCCTGTGGATTCAACTCGGTCTCACCACTTAACTATTGTTACAATCTTTAGTGTAAGCTGATAAATTTTGAGATTGTTAGTCACGTATTTAACGACGTATTCGTAGACTATCATGTATCCTTTATGTGTAACCCAAATATGATAAGTGAACCATTTTAATTGAGTCCAAACCCAACCGCTCCAACTTCCAAATGACGACGATGCGGCGGAGGTTGGAGAAGGGTGCCACCGCTGTAGCCAAAGGCGAAGACGATGAACAGAAGCAGATGCGTCGTCTCTGCGAAGATTCACGCCGAAATTTTACTGGGGAGGGAGGGGAGGAAGAGGCAAGGTGCGAATGTACTCACTATGGCAATGGTATCAAGCAGTAGCAGCAGCAACACATGCCAAAGATTTTGGTTGGCTATAGAGCACGTATTGGCTCGCAGGTCAAGCTGTTCATGTTTAACAGCAAGGAGGGTGGGGGGAGGAAAAACCAAAAGCATGAGGCCTGGGGGTGAAACTCCAAGTGTTGAGAGAATTAGGGTTGTTCATTGTTTGAGTTGTTTCGGAAAATCGAACGAAATCAATTGATTCGGTTCGGGTTGAGAGAGCGCTCGGTTCGATTCGATTTTTTAATTTGAAATCGATTGAATTGAACATAAAATAAAAGTTATATATATATATATATATATATATATATATATATATATATATATATATTCACAATCAAAATTGTGACGTAGTTGGTTAACATATCTTGTTTTCATGAGCAGATGTTGGGTTCGAAACTCATAACTACTTAAAATTGCCTCTTTTTTCATTTTCGATTCAAACAGTTTGAACCCTTCTCAATTTGGTTTCAATTCGTCCAAAAATTGAACTGAATTAGACTGTGAACAGCTCTCCAAAGAATACCATGTGGGATGGATATAAAGGAGAAATTATTTGGGGGAGGAATTGAGCAGGGAGATCAAAGGTGGAAGTATTGTTTGGGTTGGAGCCCCAAACTGGTGCAATAGGGTTTAGTCTATACCATACTTACAAAAATGAGAAATGCTTGTTACTCGGGCGCTCGAGTAATAAGCCGACCTGGAATGGCAGCGCGGCCGACCTAATTGGTCGGCCGCGGTGTGGGCCCCACGGTGCAATCGGGTTTAGTCTATACCATACTCACAAAAATGAGAAATACTTATTTCCCAGATAACAAGCCGACCTGGAATGGTAGCGCGACCAACTTGATTGGTCGGCCGCAGTGTGGTCCCCACGAAACCGCAGCGTGGGGTGGCGTGGGGCCCACATGGCCGACCAATCAAGTCGGCCACGCTGCCATTCCATGTTATGCTGGCTACCCAAGCGCCCGGGTAGCTAGCATTTCTCCACAAAAATTCAGTCTGCTCTGATTCAAAAACACTGCAAACTATGTGTTGGAGGAGGGGTAAAAAGTTTTTAATATATATTATTTGAAAGTGACATATTTACTCCCCGCTCTAGAACAGACGACAAAGTCCTCCTGTGGACCTGTAAACAAAGCAGATAGTATGATATCCAAATTCGAATATGATTATAATTTGTTAGATATCCGAATTAGACATATTTTATTAGGATATATTTTGTCACTATCTGAATTCAAATTCCACATATACTATCCTGATCTGGTCATATTCGGCTACCTGATTAGATATAAAAAATATGTTATATGTTTATATTTTTTTAGTTTTTAAATATATACATATATAATGAACTAAAAAGGTTATACTAAATAGAAAATATGATTATTAGTTAATAAATAAGAGTCAACCTCAAGCGATAACTGAAAGAATACCAAAAAAGCCCATATTTATATTAGTTGGATAATATCCGACATGGATACACAATATTCGAATTTATATCCGGTTAATAATCGAATTATTTGATATGTCGTATATTTTATTTAAATAATTATCTAACTGAACTAATTGGCATTCGAATTCAAAATGGAAAATTACCAAGCCTATTCTCAAATACAAAATTAGCGTTCTATGATATGGAGAGGAGCCCGGGATCACCGTTCCACCTTATGTCCGAAGTTGTAGCGTGACAAAGGGGTTTTAAATTAATATATATCTTTTGAATTTTGAAAGTGCCATATTTGTAAATGCATCCTCTGGTATTCCTCGGTTGTCATATATACCCCCTCACATTCGGATCCGCGCGGGATCCACTACGACATCATTTATAAGAGGGGGCGCCCGTAGTGGGGCCGCACCCTCCTCGCGCGCATCGCCGTCCATTTTCTGCAGCCAGCCAATCTCTGATGGGAAATTGACGGTGGAGATCCGCTTCCTCTGCTCTCCTTTCTGTTTTGCGTTTTTACTTTTTTTCTTTTTAAGGTAACCATAGATGATTATACCACCGCCCACATCTCTCTCTCTCTCTGTCTCTCTCCACCCGCTTCCTCTTCTCTCGAAGGCCTCCTCGCCGCCCCCGGCGAGCTGGAGATAGCGCCTCGGATGCGCTGCGCACCAGGGTTGATCGTCCTCGCACCATGAAGAGGTCTTTATCTGCCCATCTCCGCATGTCTCCTCCTCCTCCGTGTTCTTCTCTTCCCGTAGGTGCTCTGTCCCCAGTGCAAAACATTGGGGTTTATCTGCGTTTAATCCGGTTGTGTTGTTATTCTGGTGGTTGCCTCTTTTGCTTGATGAAATCGTGGGGTTTTGAAGGATTTGGTAGGTTGGGTTTTCACCACCATGTCCTCTTCATTCTTTGGTTTTCATAAGGGGTCTGCATCCTCCAGGCAGCGCCCAGGCGGAGAAGAAGCGCTCTTAATGTCCGCGGCCGGTGGACGACAACCCTTTGGTGCGCAGCCCTCTGCCGTGTTGGGCATCATAGAGACTTCGAAGGACGAGGAACATGGGCGAGATCGGTGTAGCCCCATCACGGTTGAGGACTCTGCGGGAATCATCTCGGTGGAAGACTATGGGGAAACCATCACTGTGAAAGATTATGCCGAAGCCATCGTAGTTGAAGACTATTGGGAGAATGTGCTTGTCCAGCGTGCTATTGCGGCCTCCCTGGCCTCGTCGGCGCAGCAAATCATCGATGTCGATTTCGTGGAGGATGTTGACGTTGAAGTCATAGAAGACCGGAAGGGGAAAGGCATCAAGATGTATAGCAGGAAGAAGGGGCGTAGATCCGTTATAGATCAGGGAGAGTCTTCCGGTGTTCAAGCCGTGGATCATCCTTCTCCAATGGGTACCCCACCGTCTCCTCTTCTCTGCTGCCCACTGCCGTGTGCGGCATCTGCATGGAGGACAAACTACATTCGGAATGTTCCGCCATGAAAGGCTGCGACCACTTGTTCTGCTCTGATTGCATAGCCAAGTATGTCGAGGCCAAGGTTCAGGAAAACGTGACGGCAATCAAGTGTCCCCAACCAGGTTGCAAAGATGGTTCTTTGGAGCCGCAGATATGCCATGCAATCTTGCCTGATCAAGTGTTCGACCGATGGTGTACTGCACTTTGTGAGGCACTTTTTGTAGGGGAGGCGAGGTTTTACTGCCCATTCAAGGACTGCTCTGCGCTGCTGATTGATGAACCTGCTTCCCGTGATGCGGGTGAGAAAGTTGATGTGATCACTCATGCAGAGTGCCCACACTGTCATAGGCTGTTCTGCGCACAGTGCAAGGTGCCATGGCATGCAAGTGTCACGTGTGCTGTGTTCCAGAGCCTTAGCGCGGATGAGAGAGGGAGGGAGGACATCCTGTTGATGGAAATGGCGAAGAGCAAAGAGTGGCAAAGGTGCCCTAAGTGCAAGTTCTATGTGGAGAGGACGCAAGGATGCATGTTCATCAAATGCAGGTAAGCTTTAAGCCTTGAATAGTAATTCCATTGCACTCACATTATTGGGGCTTAGTTCATTCACATTTATCTAGAGAGAAATAGCCGGAAGAATTGTCATTATATTTGAGAAACAGAATAAAACAGACCTTGCTTGTAGATGGAAGCATAGAGTACTCCAGTCTTCATCCTTGTTTGGTGCTTCTATATGGTCATGGAGTATGGGCGATCATAATGTATGGTTTCTGTCCATACGTTAAACAGGGGAATTGTTCATCGGATTGATGGCATAGAGCGCAAAGCTAGTGACCTCCAAAATAAACTTTAATTTTACATGGAATATTAACTATGACTTCTCTTAATTGGAAATTTGTAAACCCAGGGAATTGCGCAGATATATGCATGTGGATATAATGAAGGTTAGAAAGCGTAGGAACCAGAGTTTGAAAATGAAGAACTATATATTCATGATACTTCGGATCATCAAATATTTTGTATCTGTCTGTGGAAAATGGTACTCCGAAAGGATTAATAAGAGATGAAAATCTCTTCAAGGATCCAAATGATATTCCCTTCCACTTGTCATGCTCTATTATGATATAACTTGTTTTATTTTGGAGAAAAGCTTATTACACTTGCACTTTAACCTTCTTATTGGTCATTACACTAGGGGCCCATCCAATGAAAAGCAAGAAGTGCATGAGAAAGTGCAATTCTCAAGTGCACTAAGTTTTCTTATTTTGATATTTTTACATGTTACCCCCTATAATCTTACGATATTCCTGTACTCTTAACATCATAAGATTATAGGGGGGTAATGGGTAAAAGGCCCTTTTATTTTTCATCTGAAATGACGGATCTTAGTTTTTCATTATGTAGGTATTTCATTATGTAGGTATCAGATTGTGGACACATGCTTATCATTCCAATGTCTTATTTCAGGTGCGGATTTTGCTTCTGCTATGGATGTGCAACCCCTATGACAGTTGACCACTACTGCACTAAGTGCCGGCGTTAAACTAATTCCCTTGTCGTGCATGCTCAGAGGTGGGCATCCCGGTACACACACTTTGCTGGGTCCTCCTCATGATGGGTTCTGGATAACATTACATTGTATATATGAACCAGAGTGCCAGGTTCCCTTTTCTTTTGGTTCAGTTTTTTGGTATAAAGGATAATACTTATATATAGGACGGATAATAGCCAACAAGAGAGACATGATGCTCATTTAGTCGTGGTTGGTTTGCATTTCCTTTCCTATGTTCATTTCTGTGGTGACGGCATTGCAACCGGAGAAAAACCTCTTGGACTGTCATGGCAAGGCAAGACTACCAACATCTTCTTGCCTTTCCATGACAGTCCAAGACTGTTGGCTTGGCAACCGGAGGACCATACGATATTTGTTAAGCAACACCTGGAAAAGTATGCCGGGTTGCCTCTCTGACGTATTAGCCATCCGGTGTCGTCACCTGGACGGCTAAAGCTGATAGAGAGATTCTTGATGCAAACCCTGGTTTGCAACAAGTGTTGCAAATCCAATAATGTCGTCACCTGGATGGCTAATACATGTCATACGTCACAAGATCAATGCGAATTGGCCGTAGATTTTTTTTGGTAGTTGAGAGGAGCCCTATCAGCTCCAGAGACAAAAGTAGACTATTAAACCGACTAATACAACCAAACTTTTCTAACCTTCCCTTCCAAAGTAAAAAAATCTGATTTAACCCCCATTACGGTGGTTTCCTCTCCCTGAAAAGTACCCTTGAGGTTTCACTCCTGGAAATGTTACTCAGTTCTTCAGAAATAGCATAGGTCCAATTGATGTTGAATTTTGCGATCCTAACTTGTTTTGCTAGTCAATCCGTAGCATTGTTTGCCAGTCTGCCAACTAGACTAACTCTGTGGAGAGGCCATCTAGTGAGCATGATGTTATCTCTTCCGCTGTTTCTCTAATTTTCAAAGGGGCTTTACTTGGTTCCCTTATAGCTTTTATGACCTCAGCATTATCTCCCTCAACTATTAAGCCTTCAAAATTTTGATCTCTAAACATTTCTGCATTGGCTATACAATGTTGGCAGTTAGAATTTTCGATTTGAGGATTGAAGTTTGTTTGAGGTATATTGCTCCTGCAGAGAGAGGGAGACCCTCTTCATTTCTAAGTATGAACCCTACTCCTGAGTGCACTGATTTTTTACCTTCCTTTTTAGCCCCATCGAAGTTGCCTTTAATCCATCCCTTTTCTGGCTTATACCACCAATTTCTGTTACATGTTTCTAAAGGTTGCAAATCTGAACAGCTCCTCATCACATTTTTGCTCTTTCTGTCATCTCCCCCATTGTCAATATTTATCTTCTTCTTGGTTCCCATGTTAGCTTTGACAAAGCTTTTGGCTACTTCTAAGATGGAACTGAACTTTAGTTCATAAGGTCTGTCCTGTGTTTCAAATAAATGTTTGTTTCTTCTCCTCCAAATAGCTTCCAATACAAAGGCTATCATTGTTTTCATATAAGACTCTTTTGAGCTTCTGTCGCTATTCTTTGTACATCTTTCCCACAGATCTGTTGGGTTGAGTGTGAATATAATTCATTTCTCCTCATATTTTGATGATGACAAGTTGTGATTTTAATGCACAATAATTAGAACATGTGAGATACATCACACATGAATTAACAATATTCAAAAAAGCAAATTTCCAAACACATTTATCATTTATATTCATGATAATAAATTTGACTAATGATTTATGTGTTTATTTCTCAGGGACAAACATTTCTTCCAAAGGTAGGGTCGACACATCTCACACTGGTGTCGACACAATGCTCCAAGCCCTAAGCCAAAAGATGAAGAAATGGTTAAGTAGTGTCGACACTAGACCAAGTCAGGTCGACACTAGAGGCAGATCCCAGAGAACCATGTTCACAGGTCTCTACAATCAGGTCGACACCAGATGCAGTCAGGTCGACACCAAATGCAGACAGGTCGACACCAGATGCCTTTCCCAGAAGGCCTGTTTTGCCAGACTGGGACAGGGTGTCGACATTGGATCATCTCAGGTCGACACTAGAGACCTCTCACAGGGAACTGTTTTGCCTGTCTGGGACAGTGTGTCGACACATCCTATGGGCAGGTCGACACACTCCGAAAATTTTATGACTTAAAGTTTCTCCTGGACACGTGGCACCCTAGGGAATTGCTGGATCGGCCTTGGATCGTGTGCCCACGACCCCCAGGGGTACATTTGGACTATTTAGGGTATAAATACCCTCCTATTGGCCATCCAACATGAGAGAACCCTTTTCATAGCCCTCCAGAAATCCTTTTGGCGGCAAGAAGAGTTCTCCTCCTTGTTCTTGCTCTCCTGGTGATTCCTCAATCCAATTCTCATCTGTCCAAGCATGAGAAGTGGAGATTGATCACTGAAGATGCAATTGGATCACCTCAAGGAAGCAGATCAAGTGGAAGCAGTCGATTGAGAAGACTTCAAGGAAGATCCCAAAGCTCAAAGTGTAGAGTATCGGCCAGGGACTTCAAGGATTCAAGACTCTTCACAATTCGACCTTCTACAAGGGAGTACATCTGAAGAGAAGAGATCATTCATACAATTCTTCATTTTCCCTTTTCTCTTCTGAGTGATTCTGAGATTGTGCATGAGTTGTTGCATAAGTCTCATGAATTAACTCTTGATAGATCAGACCTATTGCTAGAGGATCTGAATCTTGTATTTCTTTCTAGCAAGTTGTCTGTGAGCCTTTGCGCTCAGTGGTTTCTGAGTCGTGTACTCAGGTTATGGTTAAGCAGTCTTGCTCAGGTTTCTAAAGTAGTCTTGCTCTAGAGGTCGTGTGAGTTGTAAACTCAGGTGTTGGAGTTGTCAGGCTCCAGTGGGTGTGGTGTACCCAAGTTTGTTAGTGGATCCTCACTGTGTGAGGGGTGGATGTAGGAATCACATGGTGTGATTTTCGAACCACCTAAAAATCTCTGTGCAGTGGTTGATTGTGGTTTGAATTCTCTTTGTGTTAGATGATGCATAGGATTTTTCAAATTCACATCTAATTAACTTGTTCACACACTCTGATTGCACAACTCACTTAATCACTCTTCAGATCTGTGAAATCTGTTTTCAATTTGTCTCTGATTCAAGAGTTTTTCTAAATTGGTTAAACTTCCATAATAGTTGGTCTAGATCTATTCAAGCCCCCCCCCCCCCCTTTCTAGATCTTGTCCACATCCTTTTCGATCCTTCAATTGGTATCAGAGCGGGTTTATATCTGATCTGATCTGAGTGGTTTCTGATTGTTCTGTGTGTTTTGATTGTTTGCTTGTCTGTTTGCTGAGTATCTCTTCTTTGCACTATTTAATTGCTTCAATGGATTCAAGAGGGTTCATGGTTGAGGGTCACTATATCAATAGGCCACCCTTTTTCAATGGGACTGACTACACTTATTGGAAGAATAGAATGCAGGTCTTCCTAAGAGCCCAAAACTATGAAATATGGAAGGTAGTCGAAGTAGGTCCCTATGAGAATTAGGGGGAGGAAGAAACTTGGACTAGGGAACAGATTAAGAGGGCCACTTTGAATTATAGTGCCATGGACATGATCCAATGTGCAGTCCACCCTAGGGAGTACTCAAGAATCTCAATGTGCAAATCTGCCAAAGAGATGTGGGATAAACTTGAGTTACTCTATGAGGGAACATCCCAAGTGAAAGAAACCAAAGCTAACATTCTTGTCTCTGAGTATGAATTGTTTATGATGAAATCTAATGAGACAATTTCTGAAATGTTTGCCAGGTTTATGATTATTGTCAATGGACTGAAGGCCTTAGGTAAGGATTATTCAGATGCTGACTTGGTAAGGAAAATTCTACGCTCTCTTTCTTCAATTTAGCACACAAAGGCCACAGTCATTGAAGATTCTAAAGATTTGTCCAAAATCTCTTTGGATGAATTGATAAGATCCTTAATGACTTATGAAATAAATCTAAAAAGAAATGATGAACATATAATTAAAACCAAGCCAGTAGCACTAAAGGCCTCTTCAAGTAACAAAGACAAGAATCAGGAGAAAACCAGTTCTGAAGAGTCTGAGTCCAATGAGGATGAGATTGCCTTCATGACCAGGCAATTCAGAAAATTCTTAAAATATAGAAAAAGAAATTTTCTGGGAAAAAGAAATTTTCATCAGGTAAAAGAAACACTTCCTTTTCTAATGCTAATTCCAATAAGAATAAAAAATCTGATGAAATTGTCATTTGTTATAGGTGCAACAAGCTAGGACATATGAAGGGAGAATGTCCTGAAAACAAGAAAGAAAAACATAAAAAGATTCACAAGTTCAAGAAGCCAAAGGCCATGGTAGCCACTTGGTCTGATGAAGACTCAAGTAAAAAGGAAGGAGGAGAAAAATCCTCAAGCTCTGAAAGTGTGGAAATCTTCTTCATGGCGAATAGTTCAGATGGAAAGGTTAGTACATCCTTCGAAGACTTTTCAATTGAGGATTGGCAAGATGCATATGCAGAGCTTGTTGAAAAATACTCTGAAATAAGGAAAGAAAACAAGCATCTCAAAAAGAAAATGAAAACATTTACAATAACCAATCCATCAATAAAAGAATTTGTGAACTGGAAAATGAAGTAGTAGAACTTAATGAAGAAAAGGAAAATCTCCTGAACTTAATTGATGAGCTTAAGCTTGCCTCTCAAAAGGTCACCCATGAATTTAAAGAACTGTTGAAAAGCTGAAAATGGAAAACAAAGATAAACAACAAAAGGTTGAAGAAATCAAAACCTTAGAAAACCACTGAAAGAAAAAGATGAAGTCATTGAAACCTTTACAAAAGGCAAAGACAATCTGGAGGCATTGTTGAGAGCTAAAATGAAATCAATTTCTCATGGACTAGGATTCAATAAGTAAAAATCCAAGAAAGACAAATCTGGTGAGAAAAATGATAAAGCACCATTGATTAAATTTGTCAAAGGTCCTAGTCTTGAGAACACTGAAATTAAGCAAACATCAAACAAAACAACAAAGATTCCAAAAACACAGAACAAAAAGAAGTCAATCAGGTCGACACAGTTACTTGACAGGTCGACACCAGTCCACAAGAAGAAGGATTCTGTGACTGCTGTGTCGACACCAGTCAAGGAAAGGTCGACCTGCTCAACATCAACCAACACAAACCACAAAAACAAAAATTCAAATAAAAATTTGAAAAATAAGAAAAATTCAAAGGAAGTCATTCATAAAAAACCTTGGACCTCCAATACAACATATCAAGCTGATTGGAACCAATGGTATCACAACCCATGTTGGTATCATCCTCAATTCTTCTATCCAAATTTTTTATGTACCAACAAAATCGTTGGATTCCACCTCCTCATCTAAACTCTCATGTCTAAATGAAAAACTCCCCTCCTACTGAAACAAAAACACTGGTGTTTTCATTCCTAAGGGAAAGAATAAATTGAAAAAGACGGAGAACACCACTGTAATAAAACAAAAATAAAAAACAAATCAAATTTGGGTGCGAAAAGATTTGATGACTATGTCCAAACATTCTGATGGTCCCAACACTGTTTGGGTACCAAAATCTTCTCTTCACTGATTGATTTTGCAGGAAGGTCGTGCATCCAATTCAAATGTATGGTTCCTTGACAGTGGGTGTTCA
This sequence comes from Colocasia esculenta, assembly GCA_014218235.1. Classification (NCBI taxonomy): domain Eukaryota; kingdom Viridiplantae; phylum Streptophyta; class Magnoliopsida; order Alismatales; family Araceae; genus Colocasia; species Colocasia esculenta. The sequence goes on along the minus strand of CM024763.1, from coordinate 29,948,719 downwards.
CGACACATGACTGGAGACAAAGCCAAATTTTCATTCCTGATTGAGAAGGGAGGAGGTTCAGTAACTTTTGGAGGTAAAAATAAAGGAAAGATCATTGGATCTGGAAAGGTTGGTCAATCTTCCTCAAACTCTGTTGATAATGTTTTGTTAGTTGATGGGTTAAATTACAATTTGCTGAGTATTAGCCAACTATGTGACAAAGGTCACAAAGTTGTGTTTGAATCTGATTTCTGTAAGATAATTGATTCATCAACTGATAAAATAAAATTCTTTGGAAAAAGAGAAAACAATGTTTACATGATTAACCTCAATAAAAACTTTTCTGAAAATCTTTGCTTTGTTGCTAATAAAGATGAAATTGCATGGACTTGGCACAAAAGACTTGGCCATGTAAGTTCAGAACAATGAATAAATTGTTAAGACTGAATTTGGTTAAGGGTCTTTCTGAATCTTTTTCTAATATTGAAAATCAAGTTTGTGGGATTTGTGCCCAAGAAAAATAAACTAGGAAATCCTTTAAAACCTTCAATGAGGTACTCACATCTAGGCCACTAGAATTACTTCACATGGATCTCTTTGACCCAACAAGAATTCTAAGTTTAAGTGGCAAGAGATATGGGTTTGTGATCATTGATGATTTTACCAGATTTACCTGGGTTATCTTCTTGTCCCACAAAAGTGATATTTGCCTTGAGTTCAAGAATTTCTGTACCACTGCCTTAACAACTTATCCATATAAAATCAAAAACATTTTGACTGATCATGGGGGTGAGTTTGAAAACAAATCCTTTTCTGATTTATGTGTGAACTTCACATATTTCACAAGTTTTCTTCACCAAGAACTCCAGAACAAAATGGAGTTGTGGAAAGAAAGAATAGAACTCTTGTGGAAATGGCTAGATCTATGCTCTTAGAAAGCAATTTGCCCAAATCCTTCTGGGCTGAACCTGTAAACACAGCAAATCACATTCTAAATAGAGCTTTGATCAGACCAAAAATCAGAAAAACCCCCTATGAATTATTGAAAAATAAAAAGCCAACTGTATCTTATTTCAAAACCTTGGGGTGTAATTGCTTTGTTCATAACAACAATAAAGAAAATCTTGACAAGTTTGATGCTAAGAGTCAGGAAGCCATCTTTCTTGGCTATTCTGAAGTGTCAAGAGCTTTTAGAGTTTATTCTCTCAAAAACAAAAATGTTGAAGAGTCTCCACATGTTATCTTTGATGAAAATTCCTTTTCAACTAAAAGTTCTAAATCTTGCAGGGAAAGTCAAGACAGTGAAGAGGATGATTTCGTTGTGGACTCTTCACCAACTGTTGAGGAACTTGAAGACATTGGTGAGAACTTGAACATTAGTCACCATCTTCAAGTGGATCAGGTAATGTTGTTCTAGATCTAAGTACCCCTCAACAGGTAATTTCTGAGCATAGATTTTTGAGAGATCACCCATTGGAAAATGTCGTTGGCAATTTGTATGATAGAGTTAGGACTAGATCATCATTCCTGCATGTTATTGATGAAGACCCACTAGCTCTAATTTCCCAAATTGAACCAAAGTCAATTGATGAAGTTTTATTGAGTTCTAATTGGATCAATGCAATGCATGATGAACTTCATCAATTTGAAAGAAATCAAGTATGAGAATTAGTACCTAGACCTAGTGACCAAACAGTCATTGGCACTAGATGGGTTTTCAGAAATAAACTAAATGAAAATGGTCAAGTCATTAGAAATAAAGTTAGGCTAGTTGCAAAGGGGTACAATCAAGAATTTGGAATTGACTTTGAAGAATCATATGCCCCTGTAGCTAGACTAGAAGCTGTTAGAATTTTCCTTACTTTTGCATCCTCCATGAAATTTAAAGTTTATCAAATAGATGTCAAAAGTACATTTCTAAATGGATACATAAAGGAAAAAGTTTTTGTTGAACAACCTCTAGGATTTGAAAATGAAAAACATCATAATCATATTTTCAAGCTTCATAAGGCTCTCTATGGTCTTAAACAAGCTCTCAGAGCTTGGTATGACCGTTTGAGTTCCTTTTTGCTTGAAAAAAGATATTCTAGAGGAAATGTTGATCAAACTTTGTTCACAAAAACAGTTAATAAAAAAATAATTGTAGTCCAAATTTATGTTGATGACATAATATTTGGATCAACCATAAAAGTCTGTGTACTGAATTTTCAAATCAAATGAAAACTGAATTTGAAATGAGCTTAATGGGAGACTTACAGTTTTCTTGGGATTGCAGGTTAACCAAACACATGAGGGGATCTTCATAAGTCAAACCAAGTATGTCAAAGAACTTCTGAAAAGATTTGACTTCAAGAACCTCAAGCATTCAAACACACCCATTGCAATTAATGCTAAGCTAGAAGAAGACTCACTTGGTAAGTTAGTAGACCCAAAGACATACAGACGTATGATTGGCTCTCTACTCTATCTTACAACTTTTAGACCTGATATTCAGTTTAGTGTGTGTGTGTGTGCTAGATTTCAATCAAATCCTAAGGAAAGTCACATGTTAGCTGTTAAAAGAATTTTCAAATATCTTGTTGGAACATGTGATATTGGAATTTGGTATCCTGCTGGTTGCAAGTTAGATTTGATTGCCTATTGTGATGCTGATTATGCTTGATGTAAATTAGATAGAAAAAGCACAAGTGGCTTGTGTTTATACTTAGGTGGGTGCCTAATCTCTTGGTTTCTAAGAAGCAACACTCAGTAGCTCTATGAACTGTAGAGGCTGAGTATGTTGCAGCAGGTAGATGTGGAACTCAAATTCTTTGGGTGAAACATCAACTTCTTGATTATAACCAAGAGTTAGGTTGTGTTCTCATTCTTTGTGACAACACAAGTGCATAAATATGTCTAAAAACCTAATTCAGCATTCAAGAACAAAACATATTGAAATTAGGCATCATTTCTTGAGAGATGAGGTAGCAAAGAAATCTTTGAACTCCACTTCATAGAAACTGAAAAACAAATTGTGATATTGGATTTGGTATCCTGCTGGTTGCAAGTTAGATTTGATTGCCTATTGTGATGCTGATTATGCTGAATGTAATTAGATAGAAAAAGCACAAGTGGCTTGTGTTTATACTTAGGTGGGTGCCTAATCTCTTGGGCTTCTAAGAAGCAACACTCAGTAGCTCTATAAACTACAGAGGCTGAGTATGTTGCAGCAGGTAGATGTGGAACTCAAATTCTTTGGGTGAAACATCAACTTCTTGATTATAACCAAGAGTTAGGTTGTGTTCTCATTCTTTGTGACAACACAAGTGCAATAAATCTGTCTAAAAACTCAATTCAACATTCAAGAACAAAACATATTGAAATTAGACATCATTTCTTGAGAGATGAGGTAGCAAAGAAATCCTTTGAACTCAACTTCATAGAAACTGAAAAACAATTGTTGACATCTTCACCAAACCTCTTCCTGACAGTAGATTCTCATCTTTGAGGAGAGAGCTTGGCATTTGTAAATGTCCATTTTCTTGATCTTTCTCATTGGGTTTGGGTTGAGTATTAGGCATTTTCTGAGGGGGGGTTCTTTGTATCATCATTATCCTTTGCTTCCTTAATTCATATTGCTCATATCTCTCCCATTTCACTTCCATTTCTTTTTGACAATGGATTCTTCAACTCACATTGTGTTGAATTTCTTGTATATCAAATGGTGACTTGAAGAAGGACAAGTTATGCTTGTCTGGACACTTTCACTATGCGAGAGTATGTGTCTCCGCCAAGTACCAAGAAATGAATATGCAATTATTGAGGGGGAGTTTTTGTTGTTCAAAGAGAATCATTACTGATTTCAAAATGTTTGCATATCTTTAGTTTGATGAAAAATGGTTAGATTCCTCATCTCAGGGGGAGCTAGAGAATTCACAAGTCATTTCTTTTGAAAAATTCAACATTCTTCTTGAATTACATCAATTTCCTTGCATGATGTCCTCATTTAGATGTCTAGAGTCTCAAAATGATTCTTTGAGTGATCTATTATATTTTTTGTCAACTCTCACCTATATTCTTCAAACTACAGAAATTCAAATCTCTTTCAAAGACTGAAAGATAATGTGTATCTTGAATTTAAACATTTCTTTGTTTGCAATTGATGTTGGATATAAATGATTTCAATTTTTTTCAAAACTCTCCAAAAACTGATAATTCAAGAGCAATGGCACATATGTTGAGAAACTACACACCTTCACAATGAATGAAGTCATGTATGTCATGAGGCATTACTGCTATCTCTGTTCAAAGGGGTTCAAAATCAAAATACTTAATTTTTTTTTTTTGCTTTTTGATGATGACTGAGTAACTGGAAATATTGCGTTTGATAAACGTATATTTTCATGTCAAAAGGTCATCAATTACCCATTGAGACTTGATAATAGGTAAATCTTTAGTATCCAGGGACTATAATGTGTAAAAAGTATTAGTTCTTGAGTGAACAAGATTTATCACATTTGATAGTTTGATTCAAAAAATAAAATGTTTATCAAAGGAGAATTTTTAAAAGAATCATCCTATCCATCATCAAGTTGTTTTTACAAACACTTGTTTACTTTCAACACACTTGATTTCACTCTAAAAGATATTTTATTTCTTTGGATTTGAAGAATATGGTAGTTTGTAGTTGATTGTTAGATGTATTATATCCCTCAAATTATCATTTTATTGGCTCAAGTCACTGAATGATCATATCCTGTTGGATGTTGTGTAAAACTTGAATTGTGTTGAATTTATGTAAAATATGACAAATGAATTTTTAAGTCTCTTAAAAATCCTTGAAATGTTAATTCCACCCATTGTTTATCATTTTAAAGATGTCCCAAAGCTCACCAATTTTTCCCATTCTCACATCTTAACTTTTCATCAGGTCAGGTCGACACTACTTTCATCTATTGTCGACACACTTAAGCCTAGGTCGACACTAACCTCTTCTAGTGTCGACACATACCCCTCCCAGGGTGATTCAAGGCGTGGGCGCCGGTTAAGGGTATTCTTGTTCCTGCGGGACATTGCACCTTAGAAACCCTTTTTCTATGCAAGGTCGACCCCATGGCCGCCTTCCACCTTTGAATACGGCAACCATTTCACCTCTTCCCTCCTCCAACCCATCCTTGTCTTCTTCCCTTCCTTCCTTCCTCTCCATCCTCTGCTCTTCCACTCTCTCTTGCTTCCATGGCACCCAAGCAAGCCCCTCGCCGTGGAGCAAGGTCCAGGGCCACAGCTCGGCCCATTCCGGTGGAAGAAGCACCTCCTACTGAGAGGAGAAGCAAGAGGTGCCATGACCCTGCTGAGCAGCCAGGGCCTTCCTCTTCATCTCCCTCTTCTGCCAAGAGAGGTAGGACATCCTATGTTCGAGGTATGGGGTCCACAAACCCTAGACGACGAATTTTGGTCTCTTCTCCTGATGCTTCTGAAGAATCATCCTCTTCATCTTCTGAGGCCATCCCTTCCAAGTCAGTTAGTGAAGGGATGATGATTTTGAAACCTAGGGCAGTTGATTTGGCAGATACTCAGTTAGCAGCTGCATTTCCAGAATTCACAGTTTCTTCTCATTTCAGACTTGGTTACCTTTTATCTCTGAATTTCGGATCATTTATCCTCGTCTTGTTCAATAATTCTACATGAATTTGGAATGCACTGATGACGGTTATAAGTCTGAGGTCAAAGGTGTTGTGATTGATATGCCCACAGCATTAGCAGCCACTCTATTCAAAATTCCAGATGAAGGAGCCGATTACCACAACTTGAATTTAATCTCCATGAAGCTTACACTATCTTGACTGGATTGCAAGCTGATGAGTCTGATCCCAGACAGACACATGCCACCAAGTTCAACACAAACACCTTTCCACCTGTGTTGAGACTTATCCATCACATTCTCACCACTATCATCACACCTCAAGGTGGTGGCAGGGATAGACTCACGGATATTCAGCGGTTTGTCATTTATTGCATGAAAAAGAACATCAAGGTCAATCTCCATGTCATAATGTACCAAATCATTTATGAGACAACCAGGAAAGATCTCCATAGATCTCTTCCTTATGCAGCTCACTTGACTCCAGTCTTTAAGCATTTTGGTGTGTCTCTAGCTAATGAGAAATCTAAGCCGATTCCCAAATCCAACATCTACTGTTTCAAGCATGTTTAAAAGTTTATGGGATTCAGGCTTGAGGGTGACCAAGTGAGGAGAGGACCAGTCGTTGTTGAGGCCCCAGTTCCTGAGGCTCGAGAGGCATTGATACCAGTTACTGAGGACCAGCCTCCAGTTACTGAGGACCAGCCTCAAGCTCATGAGGATCAGCCTCCCATTCCAGAGAAACAACCTCTAGCTCCTGAGGATCAGCCTCACATTGAACCTGAACTTCAACTACCCCAGGATGCCCCTTTCACTCCTCCATTTCACAATTCTTCACCCCTCATCCTGCCAAGGATACTCCTACTTTCACTCCCCAACCTCAAGCTCAAATCTCCTATGCTTTTGGTGGACCTTCTGTACCACCAAATTATATTCATTTCTGAATGACAAATTTGATGCCTTCAACTCTTCCATTCAACACATGACAGAGAATTTTGAATTGATGGTACAGAGGTTGGAGAATACAATGTCTGCAAAATTCATTGAGCAAAAGCAGCATCAGACCATGCAGTCCAAAGGTTTAATAGGTTGATTGGAACCCTGACAGATGCTTCTATTGAGTTGAAAGAACACCAAGATAAGTTGGAAATTGTCCTTCAGGGAATTTTGGCAAATTCCCAGGCTGATGTATTCAACACCAAGGAGACACTGACCCAGATTTCCAAGACAAGATTATCATTTGCTCATTTAGTTGATGACTTGGAAAGCATGAAAAATCTGTCAGCTCACATTGACAGTGAAATGACTGACCTCAAGAAAGAGCTGAAGAACATCAACAAGTATGGACTTGGAAGTTCATCTTCTAGTGCACAACACTCTTCAGTTGACTTGTCATCTCTTCAGTATACCTTGTCTGATAATAGTCAACGGTTGGAAGAGATTGTCCACACTAGACTATCCACAATGCAGAAGCAACTTCATACAAGCCTTCATGCTATGGATTCCAGACTCAAGTCCATAGAAGCCATTCTACTTCCAGTTCCTCCTCCTCCTCCTGCCTAATGTATCTTTTTGATGATGTCAAAGGGGGAGAAAGTTAGAAAGCAAGAAAGTTTCTTTTGGAATGATATTTTTCTATTTGGATGATTGTAAAGCTTTTCTGAAATGTCTCCTTTTGAAATTATAATGCACATATCTTTTTGAATGAAATGACTTTTGTTGGATGAAATGAAAAGAAACATTTTTTTCTTGAATGTGATTGAATTTTGAATGAGTGTCATGAATGAATGGATGCTTGTCAAGCTGCTTGACCTTTTGTGAAAATAGTTCATCACTAGTAACATTGTGTCTCTAATGTGTGCAAATTTCAAATGTTACTAAAACATTCTCAAAGGTCCTTGACAAGTGTGAATAAAAAGGAAATGAAACATAGCTAAGTGTCTATCAATGCTTTTCAAATTGAATGATTGAATAAATAAAATGCTTAAAATCACATTTCATCAAAACTTCACACTTTCATATGAATCTAATATTGCCATCATCAAAAAGGGGGAGATTGTTGGGTGAGTGTGAATATAATTCATTTCTCCTCATATTTTGATGATAACAAGTTGTGATTTTAATGCACAATAATTGGAACATGTGAAATACATCACACATGAATTAACAATATTCAAAAAGTATGTTTCCAAACACATTTATCATTTATATTCATGATAATAAATTTGACTAATGATTTATGCATTTATTTCTCAGGGACAAACATTTCTTCCAAGGGTAGTGTCCACACCCCACACTGGTGTCGACACAATGCTCCAAGCCCTAAGCCAAAGATGAAGAAATGGTTAAGTAGTGTCGACACTAGACCAAGTCAGGTCGACACTAGAGGCAGATCCCAGAGAACCATGTTCACAGGTCTCTACAATCAGGTCGACACCAGATGCAGTCAGGTCGACACCAAATGCAGACAGGTCGACACTAGATGCCTTTCCCAGAAGGCCTGTTTTGCCAGACTGGACAGGGCAGGTGTCGACACTGGATCATCTCAGGTCGACACTAGAGACCTCTCCCAGGGAACTGTTTTGCCTGTCTGGGACAGTGTGTCGACACATCCTATGGGCAGGTCGACACACTCCGAAAACTTTATGACTAAAGTTTCTCCTGGACACGTGGCACCCTAGGGAATTGCTGGATCGGCCTTGGATCGTGTGCCCACGACCCCCAAGGGTACATTTGGACTATTTAGGGTATAAATACCCTCCTATTGGCCATCCAACATGAGAGAACCCTTTTCAGAGCCCTCCAGAAATCCTTTTGGCAGCAAGAAGAGTTCTCCTCCCTGTTCTTGCTCTCCTGGTGATTCCTCAATCCAATTCTCATCTGTCCAAGCATGAGAAGTGGAGATTGATCACTGAAGATGCAATTGGATCACCTCAAGGAAGCAGATCAAGTGGAAGCAGTCGATTGAGAAGACTTCAAGGAAGATCCCAAAGCTCAAAGTGCAGAGTATCGGCCAGGGACTTCAAGGATTCAAGACTCTTCACAATTCGACCTTCTACAAGGGAGTACATCTGAAGAGAAGAGATCATTCATACAATCTTCTTCATTTTCCCTTTTCTCTTCTGAGTGATTCTGAGATTGTGCATGAGTTGTTGCATAAGTCTCATGATTAACTCTTGATAGATCAGACCTATTGCTAGAGGATCTGAATCTTGTATTTCTTTCTAGAGCAAGTTGTCTGTGAGCCTTTGCGCTCAGTGGTTTCTAAGTTGTGTACTCAGGCAGTGGTTGAGCAGTCTTGCTCAGGTTTCTAGAGTAGTCTTGCTCTAGAGGTCGTGTGAGTTGTAAACTCAGGTTGTTGGAGTTGTCAGGCTCCAGTGGGTGTGGTGTACCCAAGTTTGTTAGTGGATCCTCACTGTGTGAGGGGTGGATATAGGAATCACATGGTGTGATTTCCGAACCACCTAAAAATCTCTGTGCAGTGGTTTGATTGTGGTTTGAATTCTCTTTGTTAGATGAATGCATAGAATTTTTCAAATTCACATCTAATTAACTTGTTCACACACTTTGATTGCACAACTCACTTAATCACTCTTCAGATCTGTGAAATCTGTTTTCAATTTGTCTCTGATTCAAGAGTTTTTCTAAATTGGTTAAACTTCCGCAATAGTTGGTCTAGATCTATTCAACCCCCCCTTCTAGATCTTGTCCACATCCTTTTCTATCCTTCAAGATCTTGCAGCCCTTTTGGTGTGTCTTTCCACTCCATATGATTTGCAGCATCAACCCATACTTGGATTTCCCCTTCACAGTTTATGAATGCATGTTCTTGATCTTCCAATTTTTCCAAACATATTTGACACCTCGGCTCAACTTCTATGTTGCATTTGTTTAAATAAACCCCTGTCGGAAGTCTTCCCCATGCCATTTTCCATAGTTAGATTTTGATTCTAGGAACAGTGGGCCAGTTCCAGATTTCAGTCCAGCATGTGTGGGGGTCACTCCACCTCTCCATCTTACTTTTTCTAATATGATCATACGCATTTTTTGTAGAAATCCTTCCATATTTGCCCGGTAACCATAACCTTCTATCCTCAGAGTTCTCTATTGCCACTGGTAATCTGAGTATTTCAAATACTATTGACATTGGGAACACCTCTCTCAGTTTATTCACATTCCACCCTTCTTTATCCAAAAATATCTCTAATTTGCTATCCTCCTCTACATAGTTTGTGTTGAATTCTACAGGCCATCCATTAAGACCTCTGCCCCTGAACCAGCTATCTTGGTGAATTCTAATTTCCTTTCCATTGCCTGGGATCCAACCAAAGTCTTCCTTGTGCTTTCTGTATTCCTTGTTGATTCTTGTCCATATATCTGACATGGGTATAGAAGTGTAACTCTTATCCATATTTCTCTTTCTCATGTATTTATCTCTAACCAGTTCTGTCTAGCAATTTCTTTGTCCTGAGTTGATTCTGTCCACTAACTTTAGCATCAGAGATGTGTTCATGTCCATGATGTCAGTTATTCCAAAACCTCCACATTCTACCGGCATCTTTAAAGTTTCCCATCCCATAAGGTACAAGCCTTTCATTTCTTTATTACCTTTCCATATAAAGTTTCTCCACAATCTCTCAATTCTTTCCACCTGGCCTTTCCTGAAATTTGTGACTGCTGCCCAGTAGGTGGGGATGGCAGTGAGCACATGTTTCACCAAAACCACTCTTGCAGCCATGGATAATGATTTTCCTTTCCACCCTTTGGGTTTATTTTCCATAATTCTGCATACATCTTCCAAAGCTTTCTCTGCTGGCCTTACATGGTTGATCTGAATTCTCAGGTACCTGCCAATAGATTTCTCATTTTTCAATTCAAAGATTTTTCTATGCCCTTTACAGAAATTCTGTCCACCGCCCCACCTATTTCCAGTTTGGATTTAGCAAGGTTGAGGTCCTGCCCCGTCTGCCTGCAATAGTTATCTACCACTTCCTTGAAAGTTTCAATTTCTTGTACATCACCTTTGGCCACTAGTAGAACATCATCTGCATACAACAGGTGATGGATTGATGAGCTTCTGTTTTTTCTTTGAATCCTACCAGTTTCCTTTGAGCATTTGCTTTGTGGAGGCCAGCTGAAAGCAGTTCTGACATGAGCACAAACAAATAAGGTGACAATGGTCCCCTTGTCTCAGCCCTCTAGAAGGTTTAAACCATCTGCTCGGAGTACCATTTACCAGGGCTGCCATAGAGGTAGTTTTAAGGCATACTTGAATCCAATTTCTCCATTTTAACCCAAATCCCATCCTTTCCATCACTTGGTCTAAGCAATTCCATTCCACCCTGTCATAAGCTTGTTCCATATCCAATTTGATGAGTACCAAATCCCTAGGCCTTCTCCTCCTTTTCATCGCATGCTCCCGAACTGGCCGTAGATGCTCTTCGTCTTCTCCAGCCTTTAGAAGAGATTCAAAAAGGAATATGTCACGGTACAGTATGTTCTCATCGTCCTGATTTGCGCGGGTGCGGGACGAAGACATCAACAAGAGTCCAGATTGTGAAAGATATTAGATCATGTTTCGTATCTTGGGATAGATCGAGAATAGAGTGAAGATATTCTCAATTTATTTTCGATCTATTTTATTATCAAACAATTCAATTAGACTCAAACTTTAGGGGTTGCACTTTTTTATAGTTTTCTACCCAAGTTAGATCCTCTCAATTCTAATTAGATTGAAATTCATTTTATGGCCCAATAATCTTTTGTTTAAACTTTTTTTTTTTTTTTTGATAACGAGGAAATCCCGCCCCGTGTGGCTTTGTGGACTCAAAGATTGGTGTTCGTGAACTCCAAGGTCAGGACTTGGCAGCTCCTACTTTCCGTATACCCGTATTGCCCTTACCCCATTTGACCAGAAAACCCCGGATTTACACACCTCGAGGATTGCATGTAAATCAGGTAAATCCCCCCCCCCCCCCCCCAGGAATCGAACTCGGGACCTCTTGCTTTTAAGCAAGAGTTCTAACCGATCGACCCAACCGGGGTCCTCATCTTTTGTTTAAACTCATTTGACCTAATTTGTTAATGGATTTCTGAGTATTCTGAATTTAAATTTTATCTTCTCTTTCTAAGCTTTATTTTATCTTTCTTAACTAATTTACACTTTGAATTTTAATTTTTTTGTTTATTTTATCTCAATTATTGTTTTTTTAATTATTTATTAATTAAATATCTGGATTGCTACAGAAAACTTCAAATTTACATTTGTGGATCAGTTGAGGGAGATACGAAGCTGCCGTCGAGCCACCTATTCCACGGCAGTTCCAGACCAGGATTCTCGTTTATCCCCTTACCGCCTATGATTTGGATACTGTGGAGCTTTATACTTTACTGGCAGTCTTCTTGGCTTATTTCTTCAAGTTCATCCACTTTGTTTCTGTGTAGAATTGGAAGGGAAAATAGAATGCAATTTCTTAATATACATAGCCTAGGGATTCAGAGTTATTATATTGTTTTTCAGATTTTGACTTCTTTAGTTGGGATAATCCTCTTGATCAGCCTTGCGCTTTGGAGATTTCTTAGTCAACTTTTCTGCAGCTCGAATCTGATACCCATTTGAAGATATTGGGCTCATACTGTTGGGGTGTTTGGCTTTAGTCACACTTAAGACTTCTTATTGGGCTGGGTTCACTAGTTATCAAGTCACTTTGAGTAAGACACTCTCCAGAATTAGACGTACATATACGTCCCAATTGGTTGCTTGTTAGATCTCTCTGTCTCTCTCTCCTCAGTCTCACATGTGAGAACACCAAGGAGACCGCCATTGAGAGGCCAGACGTTGAGGAAGAACTCGAAGATCACGCCGGGCTACTCCAGCGGAATGCTGGACGATGACGAGGAGGGGAAACGTCCTACTAGAGTGGATATCGCCGAGTTCGGTGTTGCGTGGCTGCTGCAATCCACAAGAATGGAGATCCCATTATTATACTGGTGGAGGAAACTCTAATAAGATCTTGTGGAATCAACTATATTTTATATAAAAAATTTAAAATGACAAATGAAAAATTAAAAAAAAAAAACTTTTTTTTTGTAAAACTCTCGACAAAATTTTCCCCACCAATATACCGAGGGGATCTCCATTCAATCCACAAAGTCGTAATCAGCCAACCTGGCCTTATTGAAACAGGAGCCCAAAACAGATCCCTGAAGCCTATCGTCATGGCGAAGGATCATGTAGTGGTCCGGTGAGCTAGGCAGAAGCCACGATTCCGATCAAGCCAGCATTAGCGGGATAGAAGATGGTGGTGCTGGGTGGCTAACGAGCGAATTTATATATGCCGCATTCAAGCTCTCTGAAGTGTATTTATGAGCAATTTCTTAATAACGGGCGCATAGATGCGTCTCTTTTTTTGAGAGTCAAATTATTCCCATCTCCCCTAATATCAAATGATAAATCGAACTCTCTCTCTCTCTCTCTCTCTCACCGTAACTTTGTTTTGACGTCTTCGCTCTTCGAACCTTTCCTATGCTTAATTTACAGTATACTCATCCCATTTGGTTCATGACTCATGCCTTAGATTTTTTTTCAACTGTTTTCCATGCAGAACACCGTATGGTAATTAAGTCCACGTCAAGTGAAGGTGTTAGCCGTCGTGTCTCCCTTTTTCACCTTTTTTTTTTAGTGCGAATCCTCTCGCAACGCGGGAGGAAGGGACTCCCGCAGTCACCAGCCCCATGGTGACGCGTGGCCGTCCCTCCTCCCCACTTCCGTCCTTCCTCCCCACTTCCCAGTTCAACCGGTCATCCGGTTCTCCCCTTCCGTCCCTCCTCCTCCCCATTTAATTCCCATTTAATTTCCAAGTCATCCAACCCAGTTCCCCCCCCCCCACCCCAAGCTTCCCACTCAGTTAACACATCTTTTGTTTTTTTTTCCCCTTAATTTTAAATTTTAATTTTAAAATCCGATGTCATTTTTTATTTTATAATTTTTTCTTAAATATAAAAATAAATATCATTAAAAAATATAATATTAATATCTGTCAAATTCAAAATTTTAATAGTTATAAAATATGAATAATATGATTATTATATCTCATTATTATTATGAGATTGAAATAATTAATATCTGAAATTAATTGATACTAATAAACGCTACTTTAATTTCGTACAAAGAGATGTGCGCTCCGACAGGACGATACCGAAAAATTATAACGAAAATAAAATCTGAGAACACCATAATTTCTAAAAAAATATGGTGACATCAGAAATATAAATATCCAGATTTTTTGACGTACGAATTTCAAATTAAATCGATGTAACTATTTTTCGAATGATTTTTCACCCAATACAAAATCTATACTATATATTAGAAGTGACACTTTGAAGTTTCGTCCGGTTCATCTTAAACCCGGTTCTCCATCTTACATCCGTCCGGTTCTCCATTAAGCCCAGTTCTCACAATTTCTGTGACCTTGTAACGCCTTAAACCCCCTTTATGCCTGTTTTATTTCTCCCTTCATTCTTTATGTTCCAATTTGAAACGGTAGAGCATGTTAATACAAATCCAAACGGCAGAACAGAAACATATCTATCGACGAAACGTAGTGGCAGATATGACGCCCTATGTTTTGAATACATGAAATTTGAAAGAAAACGTACAGTTTGAATTGCAGTGTTAAACGAAGGAAACTTAAAGTAATTGCACTACTAAATAACGTCAATTAAATCCTAATCGTCTGCAATCTACATTCCCCCCAATGCTTTTCCCCAATACGACTACTACTACATTGTATAACACAAGAAACAGAACATAGATCACCGCAGACGAAGACCAATTTGCAGAGCTGAGAATACCAACTTTCATATCACAGGAAAAGCATAAGAAGACACCACAAGATCTCACTGCTCCTAAGGTAATCCGTTATAAACTATTCAGTTATTGTATTATTACCTTATTATTTTAACACAGATGTTAAACGTATTTTACTGAACTTTTTTAACAAATTTACTGAGCAGAGGGAGCGCAAGGGAAATTACAGAGGAGAAGGAAGAGTTGCAGAGTCATCGGTTGTAAGGTAATTTGTTGGTAGAATTATCACATTATTGTTTTTTATTTTAGCACAAGTATGGAAAAAAATGAGTGAGAAAGAACACATTTCTTCAGTAGTGAGGAAGAACACATAGTTTGAGCCGATCCAAATACATGAAAACTCACACACACACAGCTGAGACCGGTCACTCGATCAATGTGTGGTTGTCTTCAGAAAGAAGAAGATATATATATGCAAAATATATAGCATACTTGTGGCACCGAAGAGGTTAGAAGGGCAGAAGGGGCCTTTGACAGGGATTCTATTTTTCCTAGTGTCAACCATCCGTCAAGAAGAAACGTGTCTGCGACGGTTTGGTGGGGTGGTGGCAGGCACAGTGGGGAAGAGACACCCCGGGGGAGGAGACCTGGTAAGGGGAAGAAGAAAAGAGATGACTGCGGCGGTGCAAGGAGAAGGTGAAAAGGTGCTCCGTGCCACGGAGAAGATGCAGGGAACGGAAAATGGGATGGTTTGGAAGTAACCTTGACCGGATCTTCACGTATCATCTCCGGAGCCCTGTTTGCCATCGCTGCCTCCCTCCTTCGCGAAGCCAAGGCAGCACTGCCACCCCGCCACCCCTCTGCAACAGCGGCGTCTGCAATCCCGTCTTCACCTCCCGTGGAAGCCCCACGCATGGTCACGAGGGGCCCATGCGGTGGACCCAAGTCATACAGGAAAACATGAACGCACGCAGAGGCCAGAGAGATAGAGAGAGAGAGAGAGATGATCTGGGCTGGCCTGATGTGTATATTATACAGTAATACTGAAGATGGCGGAGGAGTTGGCAGGTGGGAGGAAGAACCCGGTTGCACAGGCCGGAGGTAGCAGGAGGAGGCGGCAGGAGGAGGTGCACTTTATCACCTCGCTGCACCTCAAGTCGGAGTGCTTGGGAGGCGGCGGTGGAAGGGACAGGTCTACCGGCGGACAGGGAGAGTTGGAGTACGCAGGAGGGAGATGGCTGGCGTCCTGACTTGGCAGATGGAGGGAGATGGCGGACAGGGAGAGTCTTCTGGCTGGCGGAGATAAGATGGAATATTGGGGATTTTTAGGTTTCACAGTGGGAGAAAAAAATGAGAGGATAAGGTTTGGGGGTTTTGCGGCTAGGCGGTGGTGGCCGCCACCTGTGAAGATATCCATGTTAAGTTTTTTTTTAATTGTATTAAGTATAATATTAGTTGATATATTTTTTAATCTTATCATTTTTCTATCATTTCTGTAGCAATTCTTATTTATGTTAATGTTAATTAGATTATGTATTGATTTGTGTGTATATATGCACTTATTTGTGGTCAGTATATTATTTCAGTTCAAATATTTGATTTATGCCTATTGAGATGTTTTGGAAGGATTTATATTTTAATGTATATTTTGAACTTTTAAATAAACATGATCATTTAAATTAATCATATATATACACATCAAAATAATAAGAATAGGTGATTATATATTTTAGTAAATGTTTTCAAGAAGAAAATACATATTTTATTAAGTTTTTGTGGTCCTTTTCCATGATATATTGCAACGCCATTTTATTTTATGAAAATTTTTAAAGCTATATGAATGTAATTAAGGTTTGGGAGATAAGGTTAGGGGTTTTGGGGTTAGGCAGTGGTGGCCGCCTTCTGTGAAGATATCTATGTTAAGTTTTTTTTTAATTGTATTAAGTATAATATTAGTTGATATATATTTTTAATCTTATCATTTTTCTATCATTTCTGTAGCAATTTTTATTTATGTTAATGTTAATTAGATTATGTATTGATTTGTGTGTATATATGCACTTATTTGTGGTCAGTATATTATTTCGGTTCAAATATTTGATTTATGCCTATTGAGATATTTTGGTAGGATTTATATTTTAATGTATCTTTTGAATTTTTAAATAACATGATCATTTAAATTAATCATATATATACACATCAAAATAATAAGAATATGTGATTAAATATTTTAATAAATGTTTTCAAGAAGAAAATACCTATTTTATTAAGTTTTTGTGGTCATTTTCCATGATATATTGCAACACCATTTTATTTTATGAAAATTTTTAAAACTATATACTACACGCGCGTAGCGCTTTTATTTCACTAGTAAACTCTAAAAATTAAACTAAAATCACAATAATCTATAAAACCATTACATTAGCCTATGGCTACAATTTTAACACAAATGTATATCATTTGAATATGTTTTCAATATGATCTTTGGGTCAGCTGATTTTTAAGCTATTTACGGTAACCATTTTAACCAATTGTTTTTTTTTCCTTAGCTTTAAATTCTTATTCTAAAATTAGATTGTGAAATATGTCATTTTTTATTTTATAGTTCTTTTAAATTTAAAAATAAATATCATTAAAAAAATAATATTGATGTCTATCCAGTTCGGGTCTGTAACGTCCTGAAAATTTTTAATAGTTAAAAATTATGAATAATATGGTTATTAGACCTGATTATTATTATAGATTGAAATAATTAATATCTAAGATTAATTGATATTAATAAACGTTATCTTAATGCCGTACAAAAAGATGTGCGCTCCGACATGGCGACACCGAAAAACTGTAACAAAATAAAATTCAAGAACACCATAATTTTTAGAAAAAATTGGTGACATTAGAAATATAAATATCTGGATTTGTTGACGTACAGATTTCGAAATTAAGTCGATACAACTATTTTCCGGACGATTTTTCACCAAGTGCTTATGGTTACATTCAGGTGCATATGGTTGCGTTCACGTGCATATGGTTGCATTCACATGCATATAGTTGCATTCAGGTGTGTATGGTTGCATTCAGGTGCGTATGGTTGCATTCAAGTGCTTATGGTTACACTCAGGTGCATATGGTTGCATTCAGGTGCTTATGGTTGTATTCATGTGCATATGGTTGCATTCAGGTGCATATGATCGCATTCAGGTGCTTATGGTTGCATTCAGGTGTATATAGTTGCATTCAGGTGCTTATGGTTGCGTTCAGGTGCATATGGTTGCATTCAAGTGCTTATGGTTGCATTCAAGTGTATATGGTTGCATTCAGGTACATATGGTTGCATTCAGGTGCTTATGGTTGCATTCAGGTGCATATGGTTGCATTCAGGTGCTTATGGTTATATTGAAGTGTATATGGTTGCATTCAGATGCATATGGTTGCATTCAAGTGATTATGGTTGCATTCAGATGCATATGGTTGCATTCAGGTGCTTATGGTTGCATTCAAGTGCTTATGGTTACATTCAGGTGCATATGGTTGCATTCAGGTGCATATGGTCACATTCAGGTGCATATGGTCACATTCAGGTACTTATGGTTGCATTCAGGTGCTTATGGTTGCATTCAGGTGTATATGGTTGCATTCAGATGCTTATGGTTGCATTCAGGTGTATATGGTTGCATTTAGGTACATATGGTTGCATTCAGGTGCTTATGGTTGCATTTAGGTGCATATAGTTGCATTCAGGTGCTTATGGTTACATTCAGGTGCTTATGGCTACATTCAGATGCATATGGTTGCATTCAAGTGCTTATGGTTGCATTCAGGTGCTTATGGTTGCATTCAGGTGTATATGGTTGCATTTAGGTACATATGGTTGTATTCAGGTGCTTATGGTTGCATTCAGGTGCATATGGTTGCATTCATGTGCTTATGGTTACATTCAGGTGCTTATGGTTACATTCAGATGCATATGGTTGCATTCAAGTGCTTATGGTTGCATTCAGGTACATATGGTTGCATTCAGATACTTATGGTTACATTCAAGTGTATATGGTTGCATTCAGGTACATATGGTTGCATTCATGTGCTTATGGTTGCATTCAGGTGCATATGGTGGCATTTAGGTGTTTATGGTTACATTCAAGTGTATATGGTTGCATTCAGATGCATATGGTTGCATTCAAGTGCTTATGGTTGCATTCAGATGCATATGGTTGCATTCAAATGCTTATGGTTACATTCAAATGCTTATGGTTGCATTCAGGTGCATATGGTTGCTTTCAGGTGCATATGGTTGCATTCAGGTGCATATGGTTGCATTCAGGTGCATATGGTCGCATTCATGTGCTTATGGTTGCATTCAGGTGTTATGGTTGCATTCAGGTGCTTATGGTTGCATTCAGGTGCATATGGTTGCATTCAGGTGCTTATGGTTGCATTCAGGTGTATTTGGTTGCATTCAGGTATATATGGTTGCATTCATGTGCTTATGGTTGCATTCAGGTGCATATGGTTGCATTCAGGTGCTTATGGTTACATTTATGTGCTTATGGTTACATTCAGATGCATATAGTTGTATTCAAGTGCTTATGGTTGCATTCAGGTGCCCCTGAATGCAACCATAAGCACCTGAATGCAACCATATTTACCTGAATGCAACCATAAGCACTTGAATGCAACCATATGCATCTGAATGTAACCATAAGCATCTGAATGTAACCATAAGCACCTGAATGCAACCATATGCACCTGAATGCAACCATATACACCTGAATGCAACCATAAGCACTTGAATGCAACCATATGCACTGAATGCAACCATAAGCACCTGAATGCAACCATATACACTTGAATGCAACCATAAGCACCTGAATGTGACCATATGCACTTGAATGCAACCATAAGCACATGAATGTGACCATATGCACCTAAATGCAACCATATGCACCTGAATGCAACATATGCACCTGAATGCAACCATATGCACCTGAGTGTAACCATAACACTTGAATGCAACCTAAGCACCTGAATGCAACCATATGCACTTGAATGCAACCATATCACCTGAATGCAACCATATGTACCTGAATGCAACCATAAGCACCTGAATGCAACCATAAGCACTTGAATGCACCATAAGCACTTTAATTCAACCAGAAGCACCTGAATGCAACCATAAGCACTTTAATTCAACCAGAAGCACCTGAATGCAACCTTATGCACCTAAATACAACCATAAGCACCTGATGTGACCATATGCACTTGAATGCAACCATATGCACCTGAATGCAACCATATGCACCTGAATGCAACCATACGCACCTGAATGCACCATATGCATGTGAATGCAACCATATGCACGTGAACGCAGTCATATGCACCTAAATGTTACCATAAGTACTGGGTGAAAAATCATCCGGAAAATAGTTGCATCGACTTAATTTCGAAATCTGTACGTCAACAAATCTAGATATTTATATTTCTAAAGTCACTAATTTTTTCTAAAAATTATGGTGTTCTTGAATTTATTTTATTACAGTTTTTCGGTGTCGCCATGTCGGAGCGCACATCTTTTTGTGCGGCATTTAGATAACGTTTATTAATATCAATTAATCCTAGATATTAATTATTTCAATCTCATAATAATAATGAGGTCTAATAACCATATTATTCATAATTTTAACTATTAAAAATTTTCAGGACGTTATAGACCCGAACTGGATAGACATCAATATTATATTTTTTAATGATATTTATTTTTAAATTTAAAAGAACTATAAAATAAAAAATGACATATTTCACAATCCGATTTTAGAATAAGAATTAAAGCTAAGGAAAAAAAAAACACAATTGGTTAAAATGGTTACCGTAAATAGCTTAAAAATCAGCTGACCCAAAGATCTTATTGAAAACACATTCAAATGATATACATTTGTGTTAAAATTGTAGCCATAGGTTAATGTAATGGTTTTATAGATTATGGTTATTTTAGTTTAATTTTTAGAGTTTATTTTGCATTTGGTGAAAAATCATCCGAAAAATAGTTACATCGACTTAATTTCGAAATCCGTACGTCAAAAAATCCAGATATTTATATTTCTGATGTCACTATATTTTTTTAGAAATTATGGTGTTCTCAGATTTTATTTTCGTTATAATTTTTCGGTATCGTCCTGTCGTAGCGCACATCTCTCTGTACGACACTAAAGTAACGTTTATTAGTATCAATTAATTTCAGATATTAATTATTTCAATCTCATAATAATAATGAGATTTAATAACCATATTATTCATATTTTACAATTATTAAAACTTTTCAGGATGTTACAGTCTCGAATCTGACAGACATTAATATTATATATTTTTAATAATATTTATTTTTATATTTAAGAAAAAATTATAAAATAAAAAATGACATCCTTTACAATCGGATTTTAAAATTAAAATTAAAATTAAGGGGAAAAAAAAACAAAAGATGTGATAACTGGGTGGGAAGCTTGGAGTGGGGGGGGGGGGGAACTGGGTTGACCTGGAAATTAAATGGGAATTAAATGGGGAGGAGGAGGGACAGAAGGGGGAGAACCGGATGACCGGTTGAAGTGGGAAGTGGGGAGGAAGGACGGAAGTGGGGAGGAGGGACGGCCACGCGTCACCGTGGGGCTGGTGACTGCGGGAGTCCCCTCCTCCCGCGTTGCGAGAGGATCTCACCTTACGTTGGGATCGAAACCTGAAGCCCTCCCACCCACTCTTGCTCGCACCTTAAAAACACCGTAAAACGCATTTTACTGGGGGTCAATCCCAACCCACCTTGACGAGCATGGGGGGTGCCTCAGCCTCTCCCTTTTTCACTTGAGGCTAATTCGTTTGTGTTCGACTTTTCAGCGACGACACAATCGCCTAGGCTCTTCAACTATGACCCACTTATCTTATATGTTCATATCTTCTAGAGGGTCCGATACATCTCCCTTCATCAACTCTTCGCCGGTCTTCATGTTTGTTTTTCCCTCGAATATTCGGGTATATCCAGATCCTCCTATTACCATACATTTGAAAATAGTAAAATGAAACATATATATAATTTCAATTTCAAATAAGAATCCAGTTTTATCATGCATCTAAAAATTGACTCTCATATATTTTTCATTTTTGGATAAATTTTTTAGACTAATTTGTTGATTGTACGTATATTTGAAAATTTTGATTAGTCCAACATAAATAAAATTATTATCATCAAAATTTAGAGAGATTATAACATAATTTTTAAATAAATTTTAATTAATCTTAATTTAATCTAAAGACACGACCGTGAGCATATTTCAAATTTGAAGAGGGCTAGGTTCCGACGTCAGCACAATATAGAGATCCAAATCATGCATTCTATGCAAGTCCACGTGCATTCTATACAAATCTACGCATATAAAATTTTTGTTCAGAGAAATACTTAATATATATTAAATAATATGTATAAAATAGACCATCTAAGGAAAGTGTACTGATACGGATAAGTACCACCAGCGTGGGGTCCACGGATGTGGCCGACGATGCTGGGTCGTCGGATCGATTGACAAGGTCTTCGGCATAAGATCTCTTCGTCCCCCTATAAGGAAACCCCAGCTGTGCTTACCTTATCCGAAACCTCACTCCTAACAAGGAAGGCTCTGAGATTTCGGGTCGCAACAGCCCCTCCGTCCCTAGCTGGCAACTGCCAGCTGCAAACCAAGGGACAACATCCGTTGATCGCGCCCCTTACTTTGGGACGTTGACTCTACAAGAAACTTACATGGCTAACTAAGGCAAGGGGAAAACCCACCTTGCTCAACCTCACCCTATAAAAAGCGAAGGAGACGCTTCAGACCAAGATATGCTACTCGTGGCATTAGAACTCTCTTACATCTTCTCTTGCAATTGACTTGGGCGTCGGAGTGTCTCCCCACCGAGGCCACTAGGTGGTTCTTTGCAGGTGCAGCGCAAGAAGTCTGAGCCGACGACGACATCGCCATCGCCTTGGGGCCCACCCGATTTGACCCCGGTCAAATCTCCCATTGCTTGTGCAGCAACATTTGGCGCCGTCTGTGGGAAGCTCGATACAAAAAGCTATCTCCAATGGCACCCAAGGTAAAGGCGGTCGCTCGCACGTCGGAGGAGGATGTCACCCTCGTCAACACCACCGAAGCAGCGGTGGGAACATCCAATACGGGGGACCAAGACTCATCGACCTCGTCGCGGCTCGAACGCGTCGAGCAAACGTTAGCGAGTCTCCAACTGATTCTGATGAGGCTGGAGCAGAACCAGCGGGCCTCCCCCGCTAGGGACGAAGGTCCGAGTCGCCCAGCGGAGCAGGCTCAAGGTGAGCAAAATGATGCCGAGGCTCCCAACCGACAGCGCTCGGTTCCGGCGTTATCGGCAAGCCACGCCGCGCTCCACCGTTGGTAGGTGGAACCACGGCACCGCCTATTGTTCAAGCCGACAACGCTCCTCCCGTCACGTCAATGGCGGCCGCGGGAATCGCAGTAAGGACCAACCTCGCCGACCACTTCTCGGCGGAGTCCGCTCCAGGTACTAACAGCGAGTCTCCCTTCGACTCACGGTGGAAAGACGACCTGCGAGAAATGAACAGGAAGATAGAGGCCTTGCAGCTCGGGACCCACGCTCCTTCCGTGGCGACGCTTCTCACCTCCTCGCCATTCACCGAGGAAATCACCTCGGCGCCAGTCCCGTTGAAATTCCAACTGCCCAATTCCGGCGATATAATGGAACAACTAATCCCGTCCACCACCTTGATCATTTTCAGGGGCAGGTGGAAATGATAAATGTGACTGATGCTTTAAAATGCAGAGCTTTCATGTCAACTTTGGATGATGCGGCGCTACAATGGTTCAAAGCGCTACCAGCGCGGTCGGTCCCAAGCTTCGCCGACCTGGCGCAAAGGTTCCTTGACCACTTCTATAACACGGTGCAGCATTCGCTATGCACCGACGACCTATGGCTGGTATCGCAGAGAGAGGGCGAGTTGTTTCGCGATTACGCCAAGCGCTTCCAGGTCGAAATAATGAAAGTAGTGGACCTGGACCTAAGAACCGCAGTCAACATCCTCACAAGGGTATGCACCGACGCGGCATTCGTGGCATCAATCGCCAAAAAGCCACCGGTAAGCCTCTCCGACCTCCTCTCTCGGATGCAGAAGTACGTCCGACTGGAGTCGACCCTTGGAGCCGCCGGGCGACTCAAACGACCATTAGAGAGAGGAAGCGCAAGCTCGGGGCCGAGCGAGAAAAGGCCGAGGAGGGAGGAGCACCGCGGAGATAGGCGCCGGGAGCTAGAAGGCCGGCGAACATCGGACCAACGACCCGACGAGTACCGCCGCGTCAGGGACCTACCTCGATTCGGGAAGCTGCCATCAGAGATCCTCCCCGTCATCAAGAAACTTCCGGAGTTCAGGCGACCTGAACCAATTGCGAGGCCTCCATCTGGGCGAGGGGCCGATCTGTATTGTGAGTATCATAGAGGCTATGGACATTTAACTGACCAATGCAGGAGCCTGAAGATGGAAATAGCGGAGATGCTGCGCCGAGGGATAATCGGAAGGACGTCGTCGACGGCAAGCCCAGAATAGGGAGCCAGAAGAAGATCGCGAACACGCGGGGAAAGGGGCCGTCTTGGTCCTCGCAGGCGGACCGGCAGGAGGCAGCGACAGCAGCAGAAAAAGAAAGGCGTACGCATCGGCTGTCATCCTCGGTGTGAGCCAACCGACGCCGAACTTGAAGGAGGTGATCACATTTTCCGCAGAAGACGCGATCGGGCTGAGCTTCCCTCACGACGACGCGCTAGTCATCCACGCCGACGTTGACGGTTACACCGTGCATCGCATCCTCGTCGACAATGGAGCGGCGCCCGACGTCCTCTTCTATGATTGCTTCTTGAAGATGACGAATCTAAGCACAGAAATCAAGCCAGTCGCCACGCCTCTATTCGGGTTCAGCGGAACACCGTGACCGCCGAGGGATCCATCAGGCTTAAGTGACTCTGGGCACCCGTCCTCGACGTGTGACGGTTGAGGTCGACTTCCTGATTGTAAAGGTAAAGTCGGCCTACAACGCGATCTTTGGACGTGGATTGCTCGGGAAGCTCGGGGGGTGCCATCGACATGTCATCAGAAGTTGAAGTTCCCAACTCCTAACGGAGTGGGAGAAGTTGTCGGAAGTCAGGCCGAGGCACGCCTCTGCTATGTTAACTCGATCAAAGCAAAAGAACCAGCTATTTCTGAGTACGTACCACTTGCCGACGACGCAATCTCCGACGATGTCCAAAAACATGAACCAGCCGAACTTACTAAGCAAATAAAAATAACAAACGGACTACTAACTATCGGACCGAACTCGGCAAACTAGAAGATGACATCGCCAAATTCCTCGGTCAAAGCGGCGACGTATTCGCCTGGTCCGACAACGACCTGCCGGGGGTGGATCCGAGATTATTCAACATCACTTGAACGTCAATCCCGAGGCCCGACCAATCCGCCAGAAGAAAAGACCCTTGTCGGCCGAAAGGCAGGAAGTGGTCGAGAGCAACTTAACAAAATATTTGCGTGCAGGAACCGTTAGAAACTCGTTCTATCTAGACTGGGTCGCTAACGTCGTCCTGATGCGAAAGGCAAATGCAAGTGGCGGATGTGTGTTGACTTCACCGACCTAAACAGAGCCTGTCCAAAGGACAGCTTCCCATTACCTCGGATCGATCAACTGGTTGATTCGACCGCCGGACACGAGCTGTTGAGCTTCCTTGACGCCTACTCGGGCTATCATCAGATAAGAATGGCCCCGGAGGATGAGGATAAAACATCTTTCACCACTGAGAGAGGTTGTACTGTTTCACTCGTATGCCTTTCGGACTAAAAAATGCAGGAGCAACATACCAAAGGCTGGTCAACAAAATGTTCGAAAAGCAAATCGGCAAAACCATGGAGATTTACATTGACAACATGCTGGTAAAAAGCCGACGATCCGAGGACCACGTCAAAGACTTGGCCGAGGCTTTCGAGGTATTGCGACATTACGGGATGAAGCTGAACCCGGAAAAGTGCGTCTTCGGCGTCAGAGCTGGAAAATTCCTAGGCTACCTCGTCTCTCAAAGGGACATTGATGTCACCCCGACAAAGTTCGTGCAATCCTCGACATGTCGGCTCCGAGGACGGTAAAAGAGGTACAGAAGCTTAATGGTAGGATAACTGCTCTTAGCAGGTTCATGTCCAGGTTGGCGGAACGTTGCCGACCTTTCTTCGAGATACTGCGAAAGGGTCGCTTCGAATGGACCGAGGAGTGCCAAAGGCCTTCGACCAGCTAAAGGAATACCTGGCGAACGTGCCGACGCTAAGGAAGCCAAGCGACAATGAGGAACTGCTATTATACCTATCTGCGACGAACTATTCCATCAGCTCGGTGCTCGTCCGAGAAGAAGATCGAGCCCATCTCCCAATATACTATACAAGTAAGGCGCTACGAGGAGCCGAACACAACGCACACCAACCTTGAGAAGCTCGGTTATGCTCTCGTAATGGCAGCCCGACGATTACGCCCGTATTTTCAAGCACACAAGATCGTTGTCCTCACCGACGCTCCGCTCCGACCAATTTTCGAGCGACTCGAGTCCTCAGGGAGGTTGGCAAAGTGGGCCGTCGAGCTCGGCGAATTCGATATCGATTTCAGGCCCGGGTCGCTATCAAAGCCCAGGCCCTCGCGGATTTTATTTCCGAGGGCACCGCCCGGGCAGCGGTGGACGAAGAACCCAACGAAAGTTGGGAAATTTTCGTCGATGGTGCCTCAAATTCCAGAGGAGGCGGTGTAGGTGTAATAATGCGCTCTCCCGAGGGCCTCGACTTAAGGTACGCTGTTCGTTTCGGTTTTAAAGTATCTAACAATGTGGCAGAATACGAAGCGGTGGTGTCGGGGTTGAAAATGGAAAAAACCCTTGGGGCAAAGAGGGTACGCATTCACAGCGACTCCCAGCTGGTCGTCGGCCAAGTATCCCAGACGTTCGAGGCGAAAGAGGCAAAGCTCGCCTTGTACAAAGCCGAGGTGCTAAAGATGATGGCAGAATTCGACTCAGCGGAGCTCATAAAGATACCAAGGTCCGAGAACGAACAGGCCGACGAGTTATCGAAGATCGCGTCGTCGGCACTAGAGTCACCTCCATCCCTGTTGATAGAAGAGTTAATGGAGCCAACCATAGCGCCAAGGATGTGATGAGCATCGACGTAGGGTCGACGTGGATGACCCCATTGATAAATTTCCTCAGGAACAATGTGCTACCAGAAGACAAGAGCGAAGCCGAGCAAACTAGAAGGCGATCATCAAGGTTCTTCATCCTCGGCGACGACCTATACCGAAAAGGGTTTAGCTACCCGAATCTCCTATGCGTAGATCCAGTCCAAGCCGAAAGAATCGTCGGCGAAGTACACGAAGGTACGTGCGGCTCTCATGCAGGCCCCAGATCCCTGGTGAGAAGAATAACCCGACAAGGATACTGGTGGCCGACGATGCTTAAAGACGCCGAGGAATATGTCAAATGTTGTCAGCAATGCCAATTATTTGGCAAAATCGACCGACAATCTCCGACAGAGCTCACGACTATAAACTCCCCGTGGCCGTTCGCGCAATGGGGAATGGATATCCTCGGACCCTTCCCCCAGCATCTAGCCAAAGGAAATTCATAATCGTTGGCGTCGACTATTTCACCAAATGGGTCGAAGCCGAACCTTTGGCTAAAATCACCGACGCCAACGCCTGGGGTTTCGTGTGGAAAAATATTATTTGCAGGTTCGGCCTACCACGGACGATCATCACCGACAACGGAAGACAATTTGACATGTGAGGCCTTGGAGGGGAGGGGAGTGGTCCCCCCTTTCCCCCCTGCACCATGTGTGCAGGGGCTCCGAAAGGGGCCTGCTGGCCCTTTTTCGGAAGGGAAACCCCCCTCCTTCCTTCTTCTTCCCCTCCCCGCAAGCCACCACCTCCCTCTCTCTCGCCCCCTCTGTTCTCTTGCTCTCTCTTGGTCTCTCCGTCTGTCTCTCTCTCTCTCTCTCTTTTTCGCTCTGCTGCTGCTGCTTTCGCCGGAGGAGGAGGCCGCCGTTGCCTCGCCGCGCCGCCGCCGCTCGGAGGAGGCCTCCGCTGCCTCGCCGCGCCGCCGTCGCCCGGAGCCCGCGCACGGAGGACGCCGTGCGCGGGGTGAAGTAGTGCTCCGCCGCCTGGGATCTCCGCCGGCGGGTCCTACCGCCGTTGGTAGGGACCCTCCTCCCTCTCTGGCGTCGGCCGGGCCTCCCCCTCCCACGTGCGCTGCCGTGAACCCCCGCCCCTTCCTCTCCCTGCTCCCGTCTATCTCTCTCTCTCCCTTTCTCTCTCTCTGCGTGACACCTCCGAGCCGGAGGTGTTCCCGGCGAGGGGAGCGCCGCCGGCGGCCGCCGCGCCGTCCGGCGACCCCCCCCTCCCGCCGGCGCCGCGGCCGCACTGGCCGGCCGGCCGCCTCCCCCCCCCCCCCTCCTCTTTCCCCCTCACCTCCCTGCGTTGCAGAGGAGCTGACGGGAGGAAGAAGGAGGCGGCGCAGTGCGCCCAGATCCGGCTGGGATCTGGGGGGCGCACTGCGCCCCGCGCCCCTGCGCAGCACTGCGCCGGGCGCTGGTCTGGGGCTCCCCTGCGGCACATTGTGCCGGCAGACCCGTTTGTGGGCCGTTTGAGCTCCGTTTCGCACCATTTTTGCGTCATTTTTCGTGTGTGGTCGCTCCGGCCGTGCCGGCGGATCGACCCGGGTTGGTGGCTATCTTCCGAGCCATGTGGTGGTCGGGCCCACCCGGGTCGGCTCCGATTGGGCCGGTAGTGTCTGTTGACCGGTCAACCGAGGACAGTTGTGCAGTATTTTCGGCACCCGTCGGGGGTGTTCTGAGGTTTGACCGACTGTCTCGGTAGTAATATATATATATTTTGTCGTCATACCGCGTTCCTCGGTTTCTGGGCCTGCCTGGCTCGGCTCCGACCGGGCCGTTGAGGGCCGTTTGACCGTTTGACCCGAACAGTCGTGTTGGGGTTTCCAGCACCTGTGGGGTGAGTTCCGAGGGCCGACCGACTGGCCGGGTGGTATTATTAGCTTTTTGTGGTTGACCGTCAATCAAGTACTTTTTCAGATCTGTTTCGGCATCGAGTTTCCGTTCCGTGCTCGTGACGCTTGTGCTGACTCCCTAGCACTGCGCCTTACTAGTCTTCGCCCGGTGCTGTGGCACTTAAGGGCTTGTCCCAGCGCACGGTGCGCATTTGGGTTGTTACCGTTCCCCGGGACCCCCATCCTCGTGGGCCTGTTGAGGGTGGTCTCCGAGCCACGAGTGCGTCCGTCGAGCATTTCTCCGGACGAAGGGGAAAACGGTGTTGGACAGCGGCGTTGAGTCGTTTGTTGAGCTCACTTAGTTGGTCCGGGTCCCGCGGAGTTTGGAGTGTCGCGATGCGGGCCAGCTAGTCCGTTCTCACTGCCTCGCCTTACATGGTTCCGGAGCCGTGTCGGGAGGACAGGCGTGGGACCGTAGTCCGGCCAGACTACGGCTTGTGGTTATGTTTGTCCATGCGTCTCACTCCGACGGGGGGGAGACCTGGACTCGTGGTCGAGTGGTAAGACGCCGGTGGGCGCAGCTGATCACTGACTAGTAGAGGCTGGGTTGTGGCTAGTGTGTCTTGTCCAGACGAGGTTTTACCGTCTGCTTGTGCAGTTGTGTGGCGTGCTCGGAGCACGTTTACTGAGGTTGAGGTTGTGTGCTGTTGTGCCGTGTTGGCGATACTTGTGGACCTGGGTACTTTCTTTTGTTTATATTCAGTACTTGCTCAGTTGTGTTATTATCTTATTATATCTCCTGCTTAGTTAGTAGTCTGGGTTGTTTGAGTTACCGCCGCCTTCCGCTTGGTGTAGTTATATTGTTTATCTTAGTAGCACTGTTCTCCTGCCTAGTTTAGTTGTGTTGTTCTTGTTTCCGCTGTCGAACCGGTGAGGGTTGGGTTCCCTACTGGGCTTCGTTCGCGAAGCTCATTCCCCCCTTACTTCCTTCCAGTTTGTGCTCGAGGGAGCCGGTGCTCGTGTTCGTTCGGTCTGCGTTGTGCCGCCTGTGGTCAGCAGCATTAGTTGTGGTTAGTATTTCCTTTTTACACTTGAATTATTATCTGGATATTGTGTATATTGTGTATGTTATTTCTTCCGCTGCTGTATTTCTTTATTTGTTTAGCTATTGTAACTTGTTGTATATCTCACTGGACATATTTCTAACCCTTCCGGGTCTTCGGATCCGTGGGTGGCGGCTCAAGGGTCAGGTACTTGGAGGGTTCTGGGTATCGGATTCTTGGGTCGTTACATGACAACCTCAAGTTCTGTAAGAATTGCGAAGCTCTCGGGATTGAGCACATGTTCTCCTCAGTAGCCCACCCTCAGTCAAATGGGATGGCCGAGGTAACCAACCGAACTATCTTAGATGGAATAAAGAAAAGAGTTATAGGCCACAAAGGTGCCTGGGCCGACCAGCTCTAGCATGTGTTGTGGGCATATAGGACAACGCCGAGAGAAGCCACTCGCGAAACACCTTTCGCGTTGGCCTTCGGGATGGAGGCAGTATCACCCGTGGAAATGCTTGTCCCTTCAAAGAGGGTAATCGGTTTCGACGAGGCAAACAACGGCCGGTCCTTGCGCGACGAGCTCGACCTCATAGAAGAGAGACGTGGAAATGCGTCCACAAGGATGGAGATTTATCAAAGAAGAATCAAGAAAAACTTCGACAAGAAAGTCAAACCGCGACACTTCGCTGTTGGAAGCCTTGTCCTCAGGAAGCTCGCCATCTCGGACCCAAAGTCGGCTAGCGGGAAGTTGTCGCCAAATTGGGAAGGACCTTACAGGATCGTCGGAGACCTCGGCCATGGTGCCTATCGGCTCGAAAACCTTGAGGGTTCTGTGGTACTGAGGATGTGGAACGCGGAACACTTGCGTAAATATTACGCCTAATCAAGAATGCGAGGTCGCTTCGGCACTCTGAGGATACGAGGTCGCTTCGGCACTCTGAGGATACGAGGTCGCTTCGGCACTCTAAAAATACGAGGTCGCTCTGGCACTCCGAAGATACGAGGTCGCTCCGGCACTCTGAGGATACGAGGTCGCTCCGGCACTCCGAAGATACGAGGTCGCTCCGGCACTCCGAGGATACGAGGTCGCTTCGGCACTCTAAAATTACGAGGTCGCTTCGGCACTCTAAAAATACGAGGTCGCTTCGACACTAAGGATACGAGGTCGCTACGACACTATGAGAATACGAGGTCGCTTCAGCACTCTAAGATACGAGGTCGCTTCGACACTCTGAGGATATGAGGTCGCATCGGCCCCTTCTGAATTAAAACAAAGTCGCCCCGATAGGCTAACCGAACAAAATCATACGAGGTCGCGCAATGTTTGGCAAAAAAGAAAAACTACGGAAACTCTGCATTCTTTGGACGCAACGTCCTCGGCCAATACCTTCTCGGCAGCTTCGGCGAAAATCTCGTCGGCCGCCTTCGACATAGCTTCGTCAACCGCGACCGCGGCAGCTTGCTTCTCGTCCTGCTTCGTCCACGGACGGCCGAGAGGTCAAGATCAGGAAACTGCTCCGCGACGCGAGCAAGGCAATCATTATAACCCTCTCCAAAGAAGCCATTTATCTCCCGAGAAGCTCCTCCGAAGAGCGATACTCCTGAATCGCCGCCTCCCGCTCGTCCGACACGAGCTGCGTCGTCTTTTCGCGGTATAACTTGAACGACTTAGCCTCGGTGGCGAGCGCCGACCTAACGTCCTGAAGCGCTTCCTTCTCGGCCTGGAGGGCCTTGTTCGCAAGATCAAGCTGCGCCCTGAGCTCGCCCTCGATCTTCTTCGCTTCATCGGCCTCCTTCTGACGAAGGGATTTCTCTGACGCAACCAAGGCCTTCACCTCGGCGACGCGCTTGCTAAAAGACTCGGCCTTCACCTCGGCTCGGTAAACGAAGGCATCATAATTCGCCATTAGCGCCAGAACCGTGGAATAAAACTCGCTGGCCAACCTCCGAGGGGACTTCGCCAAGGTGTCGGTTTTCAGCTCGACGGGTATCGACGTCTGCCCCCAGTTAACTGGATCGAGGTTGATCTTGGTGCAACAGGCTCCTTAGGGGGGACAGATGCGGAAGGCGTCGAGCTGTGAAGGCGCTTTGAGGGCCTCTCCACAACAGCCTGAATCGAAGCTTTTGCTTCTGAACTCCCCTCCATCTCTTTTCTCGCTGCGACGACGACAGGTTCCGAGCCTTCCAGGGGGCGCTTCTCGCTCGCTGCGGGTCCCTCCGAGAACGCGCAATATCGGCCAGAGAGGGGCCGGGCCTCGCCTTGCGCATTGGGGATTCATCTCGGCCATCGCTGTATAGACAACAAAGCCAATGATCTGTCAGAAAAGGACCAAAGGATTCACGGGAAAAGGCAAAAACGACGCGCGACGACCTTCCAAGCCTTCAGCAATTAAGTTCAGCAGATCGTCGGATGGTTCGGTCAGGTCGGGTTTCTCCGTCTCTCGTAGATATGCGAAATCCACAAGCTCGGCTTCACTAAGCTTTGGGGGCTCAAACGCCTTCTGACGAACATTAACCGAGGACCACTCAGTCGGAAAAGGCCAACCACCGGGAGAATATATGAAGACAAACTCCCTCTTCCACCCATGCACGGACGACGGGAGATTCTTTACAAGCTGACGGCCCGATCGAGCCGTGAAATACAACCAGTCGCCAAATGGTTTGACAGAAAAACAATAGAAGAAGAGGCGAATCGTCGGACACACAGCGGCAGTGGCACAAACGGCCAGAAAGCCGACGATCGCCCGCCACGCATTGGGCGTCAGCTGCGAAGGGGCGGCCCCAAGCTCGAAAAGAAGGTATGACGAAAGGGTGAAAAGGAAAACGCAAACCTCCACGGACCGCCTCATTATACACATAAACCCCCCCCATCTTGGACGTAATGGGCTCGAAACCGCTTATTGGCAAAAATACCACATCGGCGGGAAGCTTGGGGCTCAGGTGCTTCCTGATCCATTTGAAGGTCTCGGAGGTTGTTGCGCACCAAGCATCTTCGACATTATCGGCTTGGCGGCGATCCCCAGAGGTGTGAGCCGAAGGGGCGCATGGGACATACTTCCCAGGTCGGATTCTCAAAACAAAATCCTCCTCAACCGGACCATAGATGAAGGTGCCGGTCTGGGGGTCATAACTAGAAGGGGCATCACTATCCGTCCTGGAGGAGGATTCCGCGTCGGAAGGAAGAGAAGGCGTTTGGCTCATGGCTTACCTCGAAGGAGTGCAAGTGAAGGCTGAGCCGACGACACGGATCTGAGCGGAAGAGGAAAGAACACGACGTCGGAAAAGGCTATTCGCAATCACCCGGGAGAAGAAGCAGGTAGAACTCTTTCCCGCGACAGATCCGGCTATTTATAAGAGGTACAGCCGTGGCGCAATCAGCGATCGTGAGCAAATTTGACTCATCAGGGAGGTAAAAGCCGCCACGTGTCAGAAGCCGAACGGACAAAGTACTATACACCAGGATCGCTAACGCTTACCGCCATTTGGGAAGCCATCATTAGCAGTAAAATCGAGGCGATCGCGCGCCGATCGGCCTCTCAAATCGCACATTAATGTGCACGATCTTCGATACTTCCTGTCAGAACCGTCGCCTGGGAGCAACAAGACCATTCTCGGCTTATGCGTCCAGAGGTTCTCGGGAAAGCTGCGATGAAGAGTCAATTCCGCTAGTCTTCTCATCGGATCCCTGGATCCATGAAAAGCCGGGGGGACTGGTGATACGGATAAGTACCACCAGCGTGGGGTCCACGGATGTGGCCGACGATGCTGGGTCGTCGGATCGATTGACAAGGTCTTCGGCATAAGATCTCTTCGTCCCCCTATAAGGAAACCCCAGCTGTGCTTACCTTATCCGAAATCTCACTCCTAACAAGGAAAGGCTCTGAGATTTCGGGTCGCGACAGCCCCTCCGTCCCTAGCTGGCAACTGCCAGCTGCAAACCAAGGGACAACATCCGTTGATCGCGCCCCTTACTTTGGGCGTTGACTCTACAAGGAACTTACATGGCTAACTAAGGCAAGGGGAAAACCACCTTGCTCAACCTCACCCTATAAAAAGCGAAGGAGACGCTTCAGGCCAAGGTATGCTACTCGTGGCATTAGAACTCTCTTACATTTTCTCTTACAATTGACTTGGCGTCGGAGTGTCTCCCCACCGAGGCCACTCGGTGGTTCTTTGCAGGTGCAGCGCAAGAAGTCTGAGCCGACGACGACATCGCCATCGCCTTGGGGCCCACCCGATTTGACCCCGTCAAATCTCCCATTGCTTGTGCAGCAACATGTACCACTTCAACTTCTTAAGATTGAAAAAAATTAAGATGAAGATATAAAAATTACCCTCATCCATAGAGTGATACATTTTTATTGAAAGAGCCACCCTTCTTCTCCTTGGTCATCACACCTCTATCTTCCTTCCGTGGGGGGGGTGACGACGCTGGTGGACCGGTGGCAACCAAAGGGGATAACCCACCTGCCTTTGACCATCTCCCTCATCCTTCGTCCCTATTTCCTCTCTCTCTCTCCAAACACGCAAGCACACACGGACCTCTCCTATTGTAGATTCCATGCATGCTATACCTTCACTTCTGTCACCTCACAACAGTCATCGGACGTCAAAGCCTGATGGTTCTTTCCCTGTCTAGAACAATGCAGAAAAATATTGCGGCTGCTGATAATGGAAACCGACATGGAGATGGCTTCACTTTTTTGCACATTGCCTGTAGCATAAGTAAACAAACATGGGCGGTCAAAACAATTTTGTGTCAACTATACACATGTCAGTCGTAATGTTTTTTCACGTTCCTAAGTATATTAGCCAACGCGCGTGTGGTACACAAGGGCGTGTGTTCCTTTTGTCTATTGCGAGCTGGTCATCTGGTCACATATAATAGTGTATATTGAAAGATGAGAAATGTTGATTAGTCGGTCGCTCGGATAATTAACATGAGCTGGAATGATCGCGCGACGGACTTGATTGAGGGGTACATACACTCGTATACAAGATCAAATCAATGCTCGCTCCATCAAGCCATGCTGCTGTTGGCAAGTTCCATTGATGGGAGGACTTCTCGGGCATTTACATGCCGTGTTGGAGTTTACAACACCTCTAGTAGATGGGTTAAAGCTGGGGATCAAATATCTTGCCCCTCCTTTAAATGGAATGGGAATTTGGGGGCTCAAATATATATATCAACCATATATAAGCCTACCCACAACGGTAATTAGTGGCCCTAGCTTACACCATAATAAGCCCACCCATAAAGAGACTCGTACGTACTAATGGTGCCAACAGATGTTTGTAGTATAGCATTCTTCTATCTGTTAGATGTACATCTTATGGCAACAAGAGGCCTTGGAGATATATTGTTACTGATCAGGTAGGGCCAAGGCAAAATCCAACAAAAATTCATTGAACCAACCTAACTTGCGACAGTGTCCCATGAACAGAAAACAAAGGGAGTGGGGGCACCTGATAAAAAAAAGTTGTGAAGGCAATTATTGGAGAAAGGGGATGAGGGTGAAGGACAAAGCCTTTTATGTAAAATATCTCACTCCATAGCCGGGGACCGCCACTTCTCCACTCGGGACACCAACTTTGGCTGAGCCACCATCTCTCTCTCTCTCTCTCTCTCAACATGTATGCGCAAACACATGTCACTTCTAAGATGCATTGGAGTATAGAGGGGGAAAAGAGGAGTGAGATATTTTACATTTAAACTTTATATAAATACAAAATGTGCCCCCCTTTATATACACTGAGAGAATTTCTTCAATACCTGCACTAAAAATATCTCCACTCTTTCTGAGACGCATTGGGTAATTTGTTTACCTAACAAATGTGCCAAACCTTCTTTTGGGATTTACGGCCTCCGTCCTGGATTTGATGCTGCCTGCTTTAACTGCTACGAGGTTAAAATATACAAGAAACATCTAACATCTGTCTTCTCGACGGAGAAAAAACCTTACCCGCACCCTCGCACGTAGGGCCCCCCCTTTCGAATGAGAGAACCCACACGCTATGCACAACCCTTTCTGCCGACATGCAGACTATTTTGCATAAATCCTATATATATACCTGTGATATTATCCAGCTTCATCACAGTCTTGCCACTTCTTCATCTCTCTCTACATCACAAGAGGCACGCCTCTTTCTTCTGTTGGAGCCAGCCACCGCCCGCCCTGTCTGCTCGCCACCAAAATATAATAAGAGGAAAGCGCACCCCCTCCAACGCCTCCCACCATTTTTCCCACCTACTCTCCCCTATTTCTGGTGTCCAAACTCCAAACACCGCAAAAATCAAATCTTTCTTCCTCACCAGAGCGAATCCACCGGCTGCCTCCCAATCTTCCGTGATCCCTTGTTCTGATCCTGCTCTGATCCCCGCGTTAGCCCGTCCTGATGTGTGGAGGAGCGATCATCTCCGGGCTCATACCCCCGGCCAGGAGGCGAGTCGCCGCCGAGTTCGTATGGTCGGATCTGAAGGAGTCTTCTGTCTACGGCTCCAAGCAGGGGAAGAAGAATGCCCCCCTGGTTGTGGAGGTCGAGGACGACTTCGAGACCGACTTCCAGGAGTTCAAGGATGATTCCGACGACGAGGTGGTGATCCTCGACGTTAAGCCCTTCGCCTTCGCCGCCGCCAAGGCTCCCTTCGTCCAAGGTGATTAATTTGCAGGGGATTCGCCTGAAAATTTTGAGAATTTGTAGTGTTTCTATTCCTGATCTTTTAGATGTAGTCTTCTAATCTTGCTCTAACCGCCACGAAAATGCTTCTTTTTTCGTTCTCGAAGGATTTGTCAGGTCTTGACCGTAACAAGGATAAAACAAACCTGTAGATTTTATTCTCTTGTAGGATTTGTGGTTTTTCCTCTTCGATCTCCGTAGCCTTGTGTTCTTTCATTGATTTCGTGGGTTCTCTTGCATGATCTGGGGTTTCCTCCACCATTCGACAGCGAATCTAGGATTCTTTTTCCTTTTCATTATTTTTTATTGATCTGTTCTTGAAGATTTTAAGTTGTTCTCTAAATCAAATTCTAGTCTTTGTTGTCGTGTATTTTTTCTGTGCACTAGATTTACTTTATGTTCTGAAAAAATCTTTCCTGTCGGATTGTTGGGACTTTTCGCCTTTGAGTTCTTTAGGATGCTCTTTCTTTTTTCATCTTTTGTTCTGCCTCTTGGTGTTCTAAAAGTTACGCCCTTTTCACATTTTTGTTAAAATTGAGATCTTAAGGTATTTTGTCCCAAAAAGTGAAAAATTTTCCCTTCATTCAAACAAATTGTCCTGCCTTTCTTTCTCATCCGATATTATTTCTAGAATCTAGGCATTGCATGTATTTTGTTCCGATGCTTGCTGAGATAACTCAAGAACTCCTCATTGTGGAAAGTTCTGATGATCAAGGTATAACGTATCCTAAAATTATATATTTGTGTCTTCTTTCTGAATAATAATTTAGATCCTTCGACGGGTTTACACTTTGTCATGTAACTATTTGGCGGCCTCTTTCCCTTCTGGTTCCTTCTGAAATTGAGAGGGCTGACTAGTTTGATTGGGAATTGGTAGCTTAAATAGTTAATCTTTACATTCATGTTCTAAGATTCTGGTGGTTTTGACATTTGCAGTTTAAAATTATGGAGTTTTTGACATTTGTATTTTAAGATTGTGGTGTGTTCTTTTATGATCTAGATACCTCTGCGATTCAAACAGTTATAGGTCAGCATAAGCAGACTTGGATATTGAAGGGGAAAATTTTAAGCATAAGCACTTAGATATTGCAGAAGGAAAAATAAGGAAATCAGTTGGGTTATTGTATGTTACGTGATCATGTTCTTTGCAAATGGAAGCTGATCCCTCTGTTCAAGCCTTCAATGTTTATGATACTTTAGGTCATTAATTTTCTTTCTTCTAGAGAAATCTTCACCATATATATCATCTTCTTTTTTTTTTTTACTGTCTGTATAGTATGATTTATGTCTTCGCCATGCCACCATGGCATCAAGGATGCCAGTGTTTGTTATTTCTTACTCATTTGCTTAGTATCTTTTCTTCCCGGATGGTGATTCAAGGTGTTGTTAAACTTAAGGATTGCTTACCTAATTGTATGGATGGTAAAATATGATCATGGATCATTGTTTCTACAGTTGAAAAACTTTGTGGCAGTTCTATTTCTAACTTCTATCCATATCCATGGCAGCAGGATGTTCGATTGGAAAAGCTGCTGAATTCAGTGGGCTGGCTGAGAAATCTGCAAAGAGAAAGAGAAAGAACCAGTACAGGGGAATTCGACAGCGCCCTTGGGGCAAATGGGCGGCCGAGATCAGAGACCCAAGGAAGGGAGTCCGAGTTTGGCTAGGTACCTTCAACACTGCTGAAGAAGCTGCAAGAGCCTACGACGGAGAGGCCCGCAGGATTCGTGGGAAGAAGGCTAAGCTGAACTTCCCTGAACAGCCAGCTAGTGCTGGTCAGAAGTGTGCTGCCAAGGCAACTGCTCCAAAGGCTCTACAACCTAATCCAGATGCGAATCTGAGCTCCAACCAAAGTTTCGACTATGCAAACAACCTGGACAATGATCTCTACTCAACTTTTGGTTTCATTGAGAAGGAACTGAATCAACCCGAATACCTGAACTCCCTCACTGCACCAAAACCCATGGCACTAGCAGATGGTGGGATGTGTTTCCAGTCTGATCAAAGTAGTAACTCTTTTGGTTGTTCAGACTATGCCTGGGGATATGAATCCAAGCACCCAGAGATCACTTCAGTCTTTGCTCCCACCATCAATGAAGCCGATGAGCCAGTCATTGTAGAAGATGGGAACCCACAGAAGCAGCTGATGAGCAATGCTGGAGAGGCGGTTGCTGCAGAGGAGAGTGCCACAATGATGCTCTTCTCCCAGGAGCTGTCGGCTTTCGAATCGTACATGAAGTTCTTTGACATCCCTTACCTGGAGGGGAGTACTGGAGAGTCTATGGAGAACCTCATGGGCAGTGATGCTACCAAGGATGGGGAGAACTCGGTCGACCTGTGGAGCTTTGATGACATGCCTTTCTGTCTTCTGATGGCCGTTTAGCATAAGTTGCTGGCTTATGTAAATGGAGTGAGTAGAAATTATACCACCCCATCATTATGTGCACTTTCAAAACATTTTTGAGTGAGCATTTGTATGACTAGTTCCTTGCTACTACAATACCTCCCCAGATGGTTATTGTGTATATTGTAGCTGAACATATCCTCCCAAGTCGCAATACCGCAAAAATTATGACAGCCCAATTTGTTTGCATAGGTTTCCCATAGGTAGAGAAGTCTGCAGAATCATGGACGATTCTTATAGCCCTCTGATATCTGCTGCAGATTTAAAAGGGCTACAATTAATTGTGAAGTCTGATTGATCATTATCCTCTAGGATTCTTATTTCATCCCAAGAAGCTTGCCCAAGTATTGGATCAAATTTGTCAAGCTCAATGTTCATCTACCTCAGGAGAGTTGAATCCACCAAATTGTTGGCATCTGATGTTTAAGATGGATATTACCTATCGCTTGGTTGGTAGATGCGAAGTCTATTTCCTTGAAAAGGCCTACCGCCGTACCGCGTAGACAAAGCAACGGTTATAAGTTGGGCAATCGAAGGAGCTGCCAACGGCATTGTTGCAAACACCTGACAAAGCACCTGGGCTTCACAGAAACAGCTTCCTTGCACTCAAACGCAGAAGTTCCCTTCACCAGTTGTCACCTTGAACCCCAGAAGATGTAAGCAAATCCAAACCTTTTCTGACAAATTTTTTGCTAGTGGGTACACCAATCAAGATGTGGGAATGGTAAAATTTCCCTTTAACGGTGGTAAAAAGAAATCATCTATGCAAAGTCATGAGAGAATTTGTGCAGCTGGCGGGAAACCAAAAAAATAAAAATAAATCAGGGAGAGCTAACTGGTGGGGAACCAAAAATAAATAAATCAAGGAGAGCTAACTTTGTTTAAAAGTTCTTTCCCTAAAAAAAGGAAAAAAAAATATGATCACCACTTATAACAAAATCTCGAGTATCCTAAATTCTTTTTTTCTTTTCTTTTTGTTGGGCATAAGTACTACCAAAAGGGACACTGTGATTTACGAGGTCATAGTATTAAGGTCTTAAATATTTATAATTTTTGGTACAATTTACTTGATTGTTGTTTATCCAAGAGCAAATTGTGGGCTTTGGAGATGTCAAAATCTTTGCAAAAAATGTCTTCCACTTGGGACTTAAGGCGTATTTGGGAAAACTATTAGTTGGAAGCCACTTTTAACTTCCACCACAAGAAACTCAAGTTGAAGGTAGTTACAACTTACAAGTAGTAAAAATCTTGAACCTTTTCTAGCAACTCCATCCTTTCTCAATTTAGGAAACTGTCAATTGAAGTTTTTGTTAGAAGTTAAAAGTAAATCCAAATGTATGTAAATTGCTTCCAAAGTCGTCCTATCTCTTCCGAAAAGAAAATCAATACAAAATTCTACTTTGATGCCACTTTCAAGGTGGAAGTCGCAATTTCAGCTTGGACATCCCCAACATACCCTTCCCTTTAAGTGGGAGACGAGGAGGTAGCAGCTACGGCCTGAAAGCTTCGGTTCAAAGTGTAGCCTTCCCCATCCACATATGTGTTCAATGGAGGAATTGTGATGCGACGACAATGGTGGGTATTTTCCTCATTTGTTTTTTCCATTCGTATAGAAAGATCCATTAGGTTAGTGAGAGTACAGTTTTTGGTGATTCTGGGTCCTAATTTTTTTGGTTTTCTTGTTTCGATGCTCAAAATGGATAGTGCCATTGTATGAGAATTTATTTCCTAATGAGGGCAATCACTACATTCTAGATGGGGTTAATTTCTATGTGCGCGCGGCATTATATGTAAGGGCATACGGGAAATTGGGGATGGCATTTGCCTCATGAAGATATCATTTAATTCTGTGAAAATCCGGTTACTGATGAATAAGAAGTGCAGAGACAAGGTTTGATTAATGAGGCATTCTGAAATTTCCATCATCTTATATTCTGATGTGTAATGCCCTTGTCATATGTGTTCTAAACTGCATCTGTGATATTCATTTTTTAGGGGCTTACTTGAGCCTCTTGTGCCATATTCACTTTTTAGGGGATTACCTGAGCCTCTTGTGCCATGCAGTATTGTTTTGTGATATTCAAATGATATGGAGAAAACATTGTATGATAGTGTCTAGGAAGAAAGTTATCAAGCATTATGGTTCAGATACAACCCAACTTCATGTTTTTCTCTCCAATTTTTTCTTTGTTTTAAAAATTTTATGTGGGAACGTGCATGCATTTGTTTTGGAATGACATATTCTGCTTTTAAGAACCTAGACATGGATCGTTTCCGTGGCATGCTCGATAGAGAAGATGGTACTTTTGTGGGCTCCAAATATGGGTGGTGAAGACTGTACCTGACTCCCAAAGTACCAATTATTGCATCAAGGGACCATTGAATAGGAATACATATTCTAGAAATCAAGGATAACCTGTTCCTGAATATAGGAGCCCTGCATCACTTGGGGGTTGGATTCCCCTATGGACAGTCTTCATCTTTGGATATCTCCAATGGAAGTAAGGTTGGTGTTGGTTGCTTTTGTCCTTGTCTTTATGATTGTGCCCATAGTTAGTTTTCAGTGTACATGCATCCCCTTCAACTCATATATGGGAAAATTGCTCACATTTAAGGTTGAACAAAACCATGGATTCAATGGAAGATTCTTCATTGTTCATTAGCAACCATTTGTTAGGAACTTCATGGTTTTCAAACAGTGGCATATAGGGGAGAATTGCTCACATTTTTTAGCAAACACGTTCTTCATGTTTAACAGTAGTGGTATTGATGTTCAATATAGCTAGCATATATACCATTTCCTTCATGAACTCCTCAAGCACCAGAAAGCACATCTACAAAAAGGAGATAAATGTGGACAGCACATCCCTCGTTGCCTTATATAATTAGGTGCTTAATTTACATGCATTAAGAAAGGAACAAAATGGAACCCTAATGCAGAAATTATTTACAAAATTGAGAGGCATTATCATGTCAACATTGAACATCGATCCTTCAATTATCAGCTTCGCTTATTGTCAAGGTGAAGATTACTCGACTAAGAGTCATAACAATCCTAGTCTTCTTCTCTAGCTAAAATTCAGGTTGTTGTAGCCTCTTCTTTAACATTTCATTCTCCTGAACCAAGTTCTGCATAATTTTATCTTTGTTTTTGGCACTTTGCACTTTTTTTTTGACAAGTAAATTGATGTCCCATAACATTAAGAGTGATAAGAAACCATAACATTAAGAGTGATAAGAAAGATACAAAATGAGGGCAGGGGAAACAAAGTCCAACCCAGAGAACACGGAAGCAATGCCCAACACTCAAAATGTACTGGGAACAGGGTACACACACAGACTAAAGCCAGGAGAGGAGCAACGCAAGGACTCTAGGGCTAAACACAGTGGCTAAACACCCAAAAATGCATTGGGGGGAAGAGGAAGCAAACATTGCGGACCATCTCACAATGCCGCTAAAGAAGACCATTACGGAAGGGCAACGATGGACCGACAGGAATAGACGTTCTCATGGCTGAAGGAAGCACCAGGGAGGAGCTCGAAGGCGGCGGAGAACTCTGGTGTTGCCAGAGAACGCCGACAACGATCATCGCACAAAGTCTCCAGTGGGGAACTAGATCAGCGAGAATAAGCAAACCTGCGGAGGGCAGATTTGCCGAGGATGAGCTCGATGAAGACCGGCCGAGGAAGCTAAGACAACTGGGCTTAAAACACCTCTGCTTCACCAGCGAAGGCGACCTCGAATGAAGCTCCAGAAGATGGAGAATAAGGAAACAGTAGTAGTAGCATCTAGAAGGCTCAAACCTGATCAAAGCACATAAGAAGGACCAAGCAAATAGAACAAATCCATTAACCAGAACTTGGAAGTGGGGAGATAGAGAGAAAATATACATGGACATCTTAGGGAAACACAAAAGAACAATAGCTGCAAGCTGATCTCCTAGTTGATTAGGGACAAGACACCGACCGAAGTCCGTGAGGTGGATGCCAATCACACAGGGGCAAAAAATTCCCACCAAGTAGGAGAAGGAACTGGGCAATGAGTTACCCTGACAAAACCATCCCCTCGAGGGGGAGAACACGGAGCCGGACAATGTCAACGAGGCTGGGGGAGGGGTCTTCACTACGGGGTAGAGAATCCCCTCCCCTCCAAATGGAGACGACGGCGGCGAGACTGGGAAAGGCGAAACAGAGCCCCGGAGCTTCCACTCTCCCGCACTTTGTTGCACTTTGCACTTTATGAAACCCCGACGGCCATGAAATCATCACATCATATAAAAAACTTGCAGGATTCCTTCTACACAATAAAGAAAATTGAAGAGAATATGCCACTAACGTAAGGCTTCACCTATATAGATCATTAGAAAAAATATATATATCCACATGGCCTCCGTAACATATACCATACCTTACGGTTATAGTATTCATGATTGAGAATTTTAGTAGTGTGACTCGTCAAGATATCACACCACCCATATTCACATGAACATCGAAG
Source organism: Colocasia esculenta (assembly GCA_014218235.1). Taxonomy (NCBI): domain Eukaryota; kingdom Viridiplantae; phylum Streptophyta; class Magnoliopsida; order Alismatales; family Araceae; genus Colocasia; species Colocasia esculenta. The sequence goes on along the minus strand of CM024763.1, from coordinate 29,905,606 downwards.
ATGTGGTACATTTGCGGAAGAAGAACTGACATAAAGCAATTCTCATACTCCCCGTGAGATTTTATACTCGATCACCCAACATAAAGCAATTCTCATAACAAAAACCTGGCCTCTCACTTCTTTATATTCTACGCACATAATGCACTAGCCTCCTACTCCTGGTCTTGGTTCAGTCTTCCTCAAGGCCCATAGTGAAGATTGCAAGATAAGGCAGAGAGGTTGCGACGGCGGAGCACGCGTGTGCAAGGTTGGAAAGGGTGGGTGATGGTTTATCGTAGTTTATGGCGGACTGGGACAGCTGGCGTTGCAACAGTCAGCACTCCGAGTTGCAGTCGGATGAAATCGACGGTCTAGAGTTCGTCACCATGCCTCTTACTGATACTGTGTCATGTGTGTTGATCACAATTTAAAATTAATGCAAAATAAAAGAAGCTCTATAAAGAATTTAAATTTTTTTAATGTGTTACCAAGGTCCGTGTCAAACACTTTTTTTTTTTTTTCTGGAAATCATTACTTTTATTTAATCTATCTTGAAAGAGGAGATAAAGAGAGAATGTGTGAGATATATGTTGAAGAGTAAGTTACTGTGATTGTGTTAGAATGTTGAAATAATTGACACGATTAGAATGCATGTGGTCAATCGTAGATATTGATCATGTGGTCAAATTGGGATAGCGGATTTTAAATCCATCACCACAAATGTCAGATGCATGTGAAAGACAACCGTCACAAATCCAAATTTTTGTAAAGTTACTTTTTCTGTCCATCAGTCCCAAACGTGTTGAAGTCTCCAAAATTTTTAAAGCTCCATCAAGTTATAGCGAAAGAGAATTGCATAATATTGGGCTGAAGCACCAAATTCCATGTGAATTATTTAGTCAATGTTATGATTGGTCAAAGACCGAATTCCACATCAATAAAACCCAAGATTGAATACACACGTGAGATTTTATACTCGATCACCCAACATACAACAATTCTCATAGCAAAAACCTGGCCTCTCACTTCTTTATATTCTACGCACACAATACACTAGCCTCCTACTCCTGGTCTTGGTTCAGTCTTCCTCAAGGCCCACAGTGAAGATTGCAAGATAAGGCAGAGAGGTTGCGACGGTGGAGCACGCGTGTGCAAGGTTGGAAAAGGTGGGTGATGGTTTATCCTAGTTTATGACGGACTGGGACAGCTAGCGTTGCAACAGTCAACACTCTGAGTTGCAGTCGGATGAAATCGACGGTCTAGATTTCGTCACCATGCCTCTTTCTGGTACTGTGTCATGTGTGTTGATCACAGTTTAAAATTAATGCAAAATAAAAGAAGCTTTAAAAAGAATTTTAAAATATTTTCAATGTGTTACCAAGATCCGCGTCAAACACTTTTTCTGGGAATCATTACTTTTATTTAGTATTTAATGATTATGCATACATATCTTTCATAAAGTTCTCATCTTCTTTGTTCAAATATTTTCCTTTTCCCCTCTTTTTGGATAAAAAAATAGACACTTCAAACAATCGAAAATACCTTATTTTGAAATTATCCGTACACAAAAAATAAACAATTAAATTTCAATCCCGTAACGTCTTTACAAAAAAAAGATTAAAACCAGCTTGTACTATATAAGGACATGAAGTATATTTTTGACATATGGTCTTAAATGGGTATGCATTTTAAATTGGGGCTATCCACTTGTATATTTATGCATATAACATGAAGTTTAATATACTTAAATATACTTAACCTTTTTGTAAAAGTATAAAATTATGTGTTTAACAACCAAATATGATTGAATATTTTCTTTTAAAATTTGCACAGTGATATAAGTCTAGTCAAGTTCACACCTACCCTAATACTTCATTTAGAAACATAACAATGACTTTAAGGCCCAAACACTACTTTAAGGCCCAAGTTGATAGATCTGAAAGATCTCATTTTAGTCTATCTTGAAAGAGGAGATAGAGAGAGTGTGTGCATGTGAGATATATGTTGAAGAGTAAGTTACTGTGATTGTGTTAGAATGTTGAAATAATTGACACGATTAGAATGCATGTGGTCAATCGTAGATTGTGATCAAATTGGGATAGTGGATTTTAAATCCATCAGATGCATGTGAAAGACAACCAGGACAAATCCAATTTTTGTAAAGTTGCTTTTTCTGTTTATTAGTCCCAAACGTTGTTGAAGTCTTGTGGGCACCCCAAAATTTTAATGGACCTATTTTCATGGAAGGCCTAACTTCTGAAATACCCTACAAATCAGAAAAGAAAATACATGTAAATGGCCCATGTGCAAAGATCACAAAGCCCATTAATCAAAGGCCCAATACCCAAGCAAGGGGGTGAGCATAAGAAAGTGTAACACCTCCCAAAAAGGAGTTCCCAAAATAGAAAAAACATCTCCTGCGGTTGAGGGGGCAGAGTGGCTGGCTGGGGCTGGTTTTGGCATTTTTCTAGAAGCTTTGGAGGAGGCAAAAAGGCTCCTGCATGGCTAGAAGGAAAGAGAGGCTGAAGAGAGGTCTTTTTGGGGCTGAAGAGAAGGTCTCTTCTTCTCCAAGCAACCAAGAGGAGGGCTGCGGCTGCTGCTCCTCATCTCCCTCCCGTGGGCACCTACAAGAGAAGCTAGCCAAGGAAAAAGGTGAATAGAAGAAGGAAAGAGAGAAGAGAGAAGAGAAAAAGAGAGAAGAGAGAGTTACTATTCTCATGAATGGTCTTGTCATGTGAATAGGAAAGAGAGAGGAGAGGAGGAGAGATGTCGATGGTGTCCTCTTTCCCCCCATTTCTTTGAGTTTTTCTTGTACCCTCTCCTCTTTTTAACAATAGAAAATGCTTATATATGTGTCCTACATCTTTCCATTTTATGTGAATACTTCTCTCTTCATTTAATGCATGTCTTGTTCTCACCATGTGTGGGTTTTCTTTCAAGTTTTTTTTTACTTGTATGGATGAGAGGTCACGAGATGGGGAGAAGCCACTCTTTGTATAGTGGGTTTTCTCTCATTCCAATGGACCATGCATAAGACCTCCATTAAATTCCATGCTCCAATAAATGAGGCTTGGAAGAGATGGAGTTTCCCTTTTTCCATGGGTTTTGGCATTCCCCATGATTAGAACCCATTAGACCTTGCGTAGCCCCCCTTTGAGGTGTGTTTTCTCACTGTTTCTACCTCATTTAAGAGAAGGTTTTCCACTGTTTTAAACCTCCAAACAGACCTCTCTCATTGCTTGGGCCGCCCCTCTCCTTGGAGCATGCATTTGTCCATTGCTTGCTACCAAAAAATGGGGTTTTCTCCTTTGTTTTGTCCCTTTTAATGAGGTTTTCTCACTGTTTTGAATCCCTAAAGTGCAGGTTTTCCCTTGCTAAAACAGCCCCATGTGTATGTTTTCTACCTTGGAAATATATCTCCTTTGCTAGCAAATGGGTTGAGCAATTAATGCTCATGCCCAAAGCGTGGCATTCTACACAAATGACCCATTAAATCTTCTGTTTTGACCCCTTAAGAGTGCAGGTTTTCACTATTAAAAACAGCACAACATGTGTGCTTATTTGCCTTAGAAATGTCCTCTTTGTGCTAGCAAAAGGGTTGGACAATCAATGTCCATGCCCAAAGCTTAGCATCTTGTGCAAAAGGCTCAGTAGATCCTTGTTTTTACCTCCCTAAAGCTCAGGTTTCCATGGCTCCAAAATAGCCCATTAAGGGACTTTGTGCTTAAGGGTATGTCCATTTGCAAGCCAAGGGTTGAGCACTCAATGCTCATGCCCCCATACTTAGCACCTATAATGGATAGCCCAATAAGCCTGTCTTGGGCCCAAAATCGCCCCTTCACATGGGTGAGACCAACTTCAAGAGTGTTGGCCCTTTTCCCATAAGATAAGGGTTCCAGCTGTTGATTCTGTAGGTGGCCCTCTGATTCGGCAGCCCTGAACAGGCCTGCCGATTCGGCAGCCAGCCACTCACCCTTGGCCGGACCATGGAAGCTAAGCCATGCTTCATGTGGTTCAAGCCAAGGAAATGGATAATGGATCGATGAGAAGCCCGTTTAAACCCCGGGTTAGATAATGAAATATCTATGCCTGGGTACATGGGCACATATGAGCTTTGCCTATCGATCGGTATTTGTGCGGTCATGACACCGTTCCCCTCCTTAAAGGCTTGCCTTGGGGGCTGGTGTTATGTGCCTTTCGGGTTACGCCGTCATTTGGCGTACACCCTTTCTTTTGGTGTCGTCTCCGTTATGGTGCGCGTGTGTCGTGCTCTTCCCTATCAACCAAGATGAGGGGAGGTGCTGCCGAATTTGCGCCGTGGAGGTCGAATCGACAGGGGTCCTTTTCTCTAAAAGGGGAAGAAGAAGAAGCCTCCAAAGTCTAATGGAGTGGCGCCGAATCGCGAATAGAACTACGTTGCACACATTTTAAAAGAAGAATAAAAGAATAAGAGAGCCAATTAAAAGAATGTTCTATTATAAGGGCAACAAATGGGCAAATCAAAGAATTTTGCGTTGTACATGTTTTAAAAGAACAAAAGATCAAGTCAAAGAAATCTTTTCATGATAAAAGTAAAAAATAAGCAAATAAGTCAACCCTCATTCTTACATACTTCAAATGAAACAAAAGAAAAAAAAGTGAAAACCCCTTTCATGTTAAAAGAACAAAAGGGCCATCTCATGTTTTTCGAAAGACTAAAATGAAACCACTTTTTGACGAAAAAAAAAAGCAAAGGAGCAAATGTCTCATTGTTTTGCAACCAACCATGTTTTCAAAAGAATAAAAGACCAGAATGAAACTCTTTTTGTGGTAAAAAGGGCAAATAGATCATCTCATGTTTTCAAAAAAGCAAAAGACCCAATTAAGATGGTTTTCATAATAGTAAAGACAACAAATAGACAAATAAAAAAAAGATCCAATCACATCTAAGTAAAAGAACCAATAACTTGAATAGACATCATGCTTATCTAGCACTCTGGCATAATTTTGCGTTGCACTTTGCACTATCATCGGATGTCTCCGTTTTAGGCCACTAGGCTTTCTAATTTCTGGCGATTAATCAAGGGTTTTTCCTCAGAGGGATGTAATTAACGCCGTTGCGCTTAGGCAACGACGAGATTTTGGTCCAGGACCCAACACCTACTTTCGTTTGACGAAGTCAAATGACGCGCACAATAGACCTAAAGCCCTTCGACTCTCGCGCACAATAGAACATGAGACAACATGATAAAAAGAACAAAAATATTTTAATCTTTAAATTTTCCATTTCCACAGCGTGGCACGCCCGGTGGGACCAAGCTTCCCTTCATCTCTTCGCCAGAATAGAAAGCCTTGTGGCCTTCATACTCCATACTGACTGTTGGTTTGAACTGACTTGCAGGTGACTAACAGACCCATGGCTGAAGTGCGGTTCAGACCGCAAATTGTTCGGGACCATGCCCGGTATGGCTACCTCGCCGTACCAACTCGCTTTGGAAGCTTTCCCCCGGTCGTGGAATTCCCCAACTTCTTGGGGGTTGCCTTCGTCAACATACTGCACCAAGAAGCCAGAGCTGAAGCTAAAGTGACTGTAAAGGAGATAAGTTGCCAAGTCCATCATATGAACCGTGGCAACGGAAGAAACAACAAGAGACCCAGAGGGCATCAAGCTAGTGCTGGGAAGGTCAAAGGACCCAGGGGGCATCAAGCTAGTGCTGGGAAGACCAATGGACTCAAGGGGCATCAAGCTAGTGCTGGGAAGAACAATGGACCCAGGGGGCATCAAGTCAATGTTGTGAAGGCTACAACTGTCACTCCCCTCAAAGCACGTGTCTCTAGCTCTGGAAAGAGCATGCTAGTTGGCAAAATCAGAATCCATCTGCAGAGCAGTCGTGCTATAATGGAACCAAATTAAGTGGTGCCAACAAGAAGTTCCTTCCAAGTATTAGAAGGAAAGAGAGAAATGTATAACACATTCAAAAGCAAATTGGCCCCAAATCTAATTAAATTCAAGCAAGTTTGGGTATCTAAGAAGACCCAAGCCCTTCAACCAGTGAAGCGACAACATGACAAAGACAATGAGACAAATGCAAAAGGCACAATAGGTGTTGATCACCTAGCTCCAACACCTCCTGTGCCAGTGTTCAAATCGTATGCACGGCAAGGGACTATTTTCTGCTACACTGCATACCACAACAAGGCAGCTAATCTGGAGCGTCTGGCTCACATGCCCCTGCTGCAGAGGAGGGGTTCAATATTTGTCCCTTCATTTATGCAAGCAGCTAATGAGGTTAATCTGACTATGTCCAGTCATTTTTATGATCTGGCAAAACCTTCCCTTGAAGCGGCCCAAGGTAGTCTATCATGTTGTGAAGATAGAAATGAAAATGAGAAAGAAAAAGGAGAGGTAAAGACAACGACAAAGGAAAAGAATATGAGAGAGGAAATAGAAGAAAAAAATCGAAAGAAAATGAGAAAATGCAAAGAAAAGAAAGAGAAAAAATAGTTGAAAAGAGAAAAGAAAATGAAAGAGAAAGAGAAAATTGTGGTAAGTCACTAGCTCAGAGAAATGGTGCATTGCGCATTCTCCCCTGTTATATGGCTAGCATGTCTAGCCGGTGTGGGGTTCTCTCTGAAGAAGAAGGGGAACCACCCAAATTCATTAAAGAGCCAGATTCTCTTGACAGAAGGAGAAAGACTGACGGCAAGACTCCAATAGTCAGAAAAGCGACTGCAATGACAATGATACTTGAGAAAGATAGCAAGTTTCCATCTGTCTCCTTAAAAGAGACTTCGGTTAGGGCAACAACCAACATCCCTACCATGTCTGTGCATGATCTTACTGCGATCGTCTTGTTACAGAAATGCCAACTGGAAATTGAAATGTTAAGACAACAGATTCAAGAAAGAGATGAATATATCATTGCATTAAAAGGAAAAGAGAGCGCAGTCAAAGCATTGCAAGGCAGCATCAACTCGCCCCAAATTCTACCAACAATGACACAACCGATGTCAAGCCACATTGAGGGCATTTCACCCTTTAATCCATGTCAAGAGTGTTGGGTTTTCAATATATCATGTTTTTTATAATCACATTAATATCCTTGAACATTGATTTAATGCAAAATTGATGTGCTAACTAACATGAAAAACACCATGAAAGTGATTGTGTTAAATATTTCTAAATCATACAATGTATATCACTAACAATGTATTTACATGTAGGTGCACAAGCATGAAAGATGGAGCATTGAAGAGATGAGCAAATAGCACAAGAAATTGTCAAAGAAGTGCATCTATCGACAGGCCCAGGCCATGTGTCGACAGATACACACAGTCAACCCAAGACAGAGTTCAGTTTTTGCATCTCTGAGTGCACCTGTCGACAGATGCAAATTACCTGTCGACAGATACACACAGACAACCCAGGACAGATCTCAGGTTTTGTATCCCTGAGTGCACCTGTCGATAGAAGCAAATTACCTGTCGACAGATACACTCAGAAACTCAGTTTTCTGAAACTTCAATTCATCAGTCTGTGTGCATATGTCGACAGACAGATTCCTGTTGTCGACAGATACACACATTCTCACTACTTTCTCATTCCTTCTTCATATTTTTCAAGACAGTGTTCGTTACTTGATTTGAAGGAAAAAATTGGATTGTTTTGTGCAATATAACCATTCATATCCTCTTCATGTCAAAGTCGTGAACCAAGTCTAAATGATTTTTGATGCAACACTCGATTGAGGTCTTTTTAGATCATTTTGAACACAATGAGCAAACCAAATGATTTTTAAACATCTCCTTTGAATAATTCCCTTGTCATTAAACATGAATCCAAAATGATTTGAAAAATCAGAAGATCCTTGAATTTAATGTTCTACATTATCATTTGCCTAAAGAAATCTCATGTACTTGGCAAAAAATAAAATAAAAATAAAAGGAGAAAAGCTACCTATTTCTAAGTTTCAAAAAAATTATCTTTCAATATGGATGGAGGTAGAGCAATGATGAAAATCATTAAGTAACCGGGGACATGGGCATCACCAATGTCCGTCTTCGCGTCAAAAGGTTGTTTCATTATCTCTATACAAGGGCTTGATAGACACTCACATTGAGTAACTGGGGGTATGACATCACAAATGTCTACCTTCACATGAAAAAGTGAAAGTGCTCCTCATTGCCACTCTTTCCCATCTTCGCTGATTAAAGATCCTAAAATCATACTAGAAATAGAGTGAAGCCTCCGAAAAATTTTCTTGTCAAGTCCATATGCTTCTTATAGGCAAGATGTTCCTGTGGCCATCTAATTCAAATTCATCTGACTATCATCTCTATTTGGATGCATGTTTTTCTTCAATGGCCTTAATCAAAAGAGTTATTTAATTTTCATTGGCTTTTGTGAAATGTGTTCTTTATGCTCTAATTAAAGAACTCGTCGGTTTTATTTCAAAATCATTGTAGAATTGTGTCATGTCTTCATCATAATGGATATGTATTTTTATCTTGTACATACACCTATTTTACCCTAAAATGCCAATGAACACTTGACCCTTTGAAAAATCTTGAAAAAATCAAGTTTCTGCAAAAAGCAGTTATCTGTCGATAGACAGATGGTCATCTGTCGATAGCCGGCGGCCCAGATCCGTTTTTGAAGCCATCCATTGCGCCGGTTCAAGTCTTTTATGTGGGGCCTCTCTTATAAATCCCTTATAAACCTATTCTAAAGGCTTCCCACGACCATTTCCCACCATTTCCCCTCTCATTTCCTCCTCCTCTTCTCCAAACCCCTCTCTTCCCCCTCCAGGGCTCAAGATCCGATCCGTCTCCGATGATCTCGCTGCTCCTCGTCTGAGATCCCTCCACTCTCCCTTCCCAAGCACCATTCTCACCCTCCTTCTTGAGATGGCACCCAAGACCAAGATTCTCACTCGCCGTCGTCGCGCTTCGACGGACTCTGGAGAGAGTTCCAGGGCTCCTTCAGAACGTCGCAGCAAGCATCACGAAGATCGTTTGCCGGAACTTATTGTTCCTTAGGGTCTCCATCTTATCCAGGTCAAAGGCACCTTCAAGAAACTCGTCCAATCCCGGTATGTGGACTTTGAGTCCTTAGCACCGATGTTTCCCTCACTCCTACCCTACTTTGACACTCAAGGGTGGACATGCTTTCTGTACTCACACTTGCAATATTCTCCAACTGCCGTCACAGAGTTTTTCAATAACCTAGGGGTTTCCGATCAGGGAGATCTCTTTTCTTCGGTGAAAGGCACTCGTTTTCGCCTCACCGCAAATCTTATCTCGACGGCCCTGGAAATTCCAAACTCAGGAGTTGAAATCTTCAACTATACTCCTTCCGCTTCTGAGTGCTATGAACTTCTCACTTTGCAACCTTATGATTCCACTAAGGAAATTGCTCGTCTGAATGCCAACTCATTTCCTCCTTTGATCCGGATGATCCATCACATCTTCACTACTTTGATCGTCCCGAAGGATGGAAGCCGAGAATTAGTCACTGAGGTCCATAAGTCTTTGTTCATATTCTTCCTCAAATGTCATCCAATAAATCTACCTGAACTCATGCTAAGCCTCATTCGTTGGTGTTTCTATAACACCAAGAGATCAATGCCATATGCTTGCCCCATCACCTCTCTTCTCATTTTCTTGGCATTCCTATCCCTTCAAGTGAGCTCATCTCCTTAAAATCCCGCAGTGCTTTTGACCTCACTGCCGCTCACCGAATGGGCTACAAGCTTGTAGACGGTGTAGTCACAAGGACTCTCAAAGGGAAGGAATAACAAGGTGTTGAAGAGTCATCTGATGAAGAAGACAATGAAGACAATGAAGCTAATGAAGGCAGTGATGAAGAACCTCGGGATGAGCAAATGCCTGATCAACCTCAAGAATTTGCTGATGTACCTGTGCCTCAAGAACAATCTCTTCGTGATTACTTGGCACAATTGCAACAACAGATGACCTCAGGATTTGCTCAATTGAACACTAGATTTGATCAAGTGGATGCTCACCTCAACTCTCTGGATGAGTCTCACGTGCATATCCGAGACCGGCTTGATTACCTCTACTCGAGAGAGCTGGATCCCGTCATCCTCCACCTGTTGGACATGACGATGAATAGAGGGTCTCAGGGTCCTTAGAGGTCGTCAAGAGTCTTAGCTGGGAGTTAGTCTCACTAGTCCTGTTATCTTTTTGCTTGTTCCTGTTATCTCCCTTCCTTTTGATTTTTATTGAGTCATGTAATGATTGTCTCTTGTACTGTGACATTTGAATGATCAATCAATGAAAACTCACAGTTCATGTTTATTTGTCTCATAATGTGCATGACTTGACTTTTTGTATGTTGTCAAAAAGGGGGAGAACATCAATATTATGCATCAATTGAATGTTTTTGTCATCATCAAAAATGGGGAGATTGTTGGGTTTTCAATATATCATGTTTTTGATGATCACATTAATATCCTTGAACATTGATTTAATGCAAAATTGATGTGCTAACTAACATGAAAAACACCATGAAAGTGATTGTGTTAAATATTTCTAAATCATACAATGTATATCACTAACAATGTATTTACATGTAGGTGCACAAGCATGAAAGATGGAGCATTGAAGAGATGAGCAAATAGCACAAGAAATTGTTAAAGAAGTGCATCTGTCGACAGGCCCAGGGCATGTGTCGACAGATATACATAGTCAACCCAAGACAGAGTTCAGTTTTTGCATCTCTGAGTGCACCTGTCGACAGATGCAAATTACCTGTCGACATATACACACAGACAACCCAGGACAGATCTCAGGTTTTGTATCCCTGAGTGCACCTGTCGATAGAAGCAAATTACCTGTCGACAGATACACTCAGAAACTCAGTTTTCTGAAACACAGTTCTCAGCCTGAGTGCATCTGTCGACAGATGCAAGTGCACCTGTCGACAGACGACGGAAACATGAGATTTAGAGTTTCCAAATCCGGCCCCACTTGGGTGTTTCCTTCCTCCACGACCCCCACCTTTACCTAACACTATATAAGCATCCTTTTGGAGCAAAATTCGCAGAGAGCAGCTCCCTAACCAAGAGCCTCCAAGGGACCAAGAGGAAAAGCCCCAAATTGCTACTCTGCTTCAATCTTCTGCCCAGATCGTCGTGGAATCACCATCCATGCGAAGTTGAAGCCGGATCGTTGTCAATTCAACCTTCTACATTGATCAGTCTACATCCAATCGAAGTTTGAAGAGCGTTTGGACGATCCACGAGAAGAATTCCAACTGGATTTGTTCCCCAACTCTAAATTCTTCTCCATCTCACAATTTCCATTCCATTGTGTGTGTGTGGTTGTGTTTCAAGCAACCCTTGTGCTTGATTCACGAAATTGTGGTTGTTCTGGTCGTGGTTCATCAGACAACGTGTGTGTGTTTGAGTTGTTGTGTTGAACTCGCTCATAAGCAGCCGTTTCTGCGTGTGTGTGTGGATGGTGGATGTAGGATACACGAGTTGTGTACTCCGAACCACCTTAAATCATCGTGTTCTGTGGTTTGTTCGCGTTTTGCGATAGATGATTGGTAGGCACGGTGTTCATACGCACGTTTGATACCCTGTTCTTATATATATCAAATCAAGCTTTCTTATTCTCAATCAAATTCTAATCAAGTTTCATTAATATTGTTGTAGCACCGAAAAGAAGCCATCAGAAATAGAATTTGTCGTAATCTATTCAACCCCCCCCCTTCTAGATTACCATATTGTGTTATTCCACATAACCCTTCAATTGGTATCAGAGCAAGGTTTCTCCGATTTACTGCTTTCGTCATTTGATCTAGCGATAAGGAGATTTTCGATCTCATGGATTCTAGCAAAGGGTATATGGCCGAGGGACATTCAGTAACCAGGCCACCCTATTTTGATGGCACTGACTATCCTTATTGGAAAAATCGTATGCAGGTATTTTTGAGAGCTCAAAATTACGAGCTGTGGAAGATAGTCAGCAAGGGACCATATGTGTTGCCAGAGGTTGAAGACACTTGGACGAAAGACCAAATAGCTAAAGGAACTCTCAACTGGAGCGCACTAAACATGATGCAATGTGCGGTGCACCCAAAGGAGTTCTCAAGAGTCTCCACATGCTCAACAACAAAAGAGATGTGGGACAAACTTGAACTCATTTACGAAGGTACGTCCGAGGTAAGGGAAACTAAAGTTAGCATGTTAGTGTCTGAATATGAATGTTCAAGATGAAAACTGATGAAACCATATCAGACATGTTTGCAAGATTCATGCTAATAGTTAACGGGCTAAAAGGTCTTAAAAAGGAATACTCTGAAAGTGACTTAGTAAGAAAGATACTTCGATCTCTTACTTCATCTTGGAATACTAAGGCCACTGTCATTGAGGATTCCAAAGACCTTTCCAAAATGAAATTGGATGAACTAATTGGCTCCTTAATGACATATGAAATCAACATCAAAAGAAAAGAATTATAAGAAAATCCTAGAAAGTCAATTGCTCTAAAAGCATCCAACAAAACATCAACAAGCTCCAAGAAATCCATTCAACAAGATAGTGATGAGCAAGAAACATCTAGTGAGAGTGATAATGGTGAAATGACAATGCTCACTAGACAATTCAAGAAATTTCTGAAGTTCAAAAGGAGAGACACAGGTAACTCCAAACCTTTTCAAAAGAAAAATTTTTCACAGAAATATGAGTCCAACAAAAAATCTGATATTGTTTGTTATGAATGCAAGAAACTGGGGCACATGAGAGGAGAATGCCCGGAACTCAAGAAGAAACTGAAGAAGGAAAAATTCACCTCCAAGAAAGCCAAAGCAATGTTGGCCACCTGGAGTGATGAAGATGAAGATGGAGATGCACAAGAAACATCCGATGATAAAGAAGTGCAATGCTTAATGGCAAGGAGTGATGACTCCACCGAGGTAAACTTCTCATTTGATGATTACACTGCAAGTGAATGGGAGGAAGCATACACTACTCTATTTGAAAAATTTTGTGAATATAGATCTGAAAATAAAGCATTAAAAAAGAAATGCAACTCCCTTGTGCATGATAAAAACAATGATGAACGAATTGCATTCCTGACAAAAGAAATAGAAATGATGAAAGTTGATGAAAAGACTCATAATGAAGAGATGGATTGCTTGAAAATGAGATTGCAAGAAACACAAAAAGAAAAAGACTGTTTAAGCCATTCTCTTGAATTCCTTAAAGAAGAACAACTAGAAACAAAGAAAAAGTTGGAACAAACTGAAAAGGAATTGAAAGAAAAATCTGAGGACTTAATGAAATTTGTAAAAGGGAAGCAAAATCTAGATGCGGTTTTGGGTGCTAAAGTTCATGTAACCAAGCATGGGCTAGGATATCAACCTGTCAAACAAAAGAAAATAGGTGAGTCATTGATCACTTCCTTTGTTAATCCTAACCCAAGCACAAGCAAGCATGTTCCCACAAAGCATAACTCAAGTCAATCTCAGACCAAAGCAATGCAACCCAAACAAAATGTTCCCAACAAACAAAAGAAAAGGCCACCTGTCGACAGATGGAATGGTGCCTGTCGACAGGCAAGAACAACTTCAATCAATAAATAGTCTGTCAAGCAACAAAAAACTGAAAAGAAAATTCCTTTATGCAATGTGTGTAAAAAGATTGGTCATGATGAAAAACAATGCTGGAATAATCCAAAGAAACAGAAATTCAAACAAGTTTAGATTCCTAAACATCTACTTTGTTGCATGAATGAAATTTTGGGACCCAAAGTGATTTGGGTACCAAAACCTCTTGTCTGATCCACATATGCAGGAATGCCTAGCAGCCCAACATCAAAACAATGGTACTTGGATAGTGACTATTCGAGGCACATGACGGGCGACAAAGCTAAATTATGTTTCCTAGTGGAGAAAGACGGAGGACAAGTCATTTTTGGAGGTAACAACAAAGGCCAAATCATTGGCACAAGTAATGATGGTAAGTGTCCCTCCAATTCAATTGAAAATGTACTGTTGGTTGATGGCCTTAATCACAACTTGCATATCATAAGTCAATTATGTGATAGAGGTCACAACGTCATTTTTGAATCAAATTCATGTCAATTGTTGATAAAGAAACAGGAAGTGTAAAATTTTCTGGAAAAAAGAGTGAATAACATTTACTTAGTTGACATAGATGATCCAGAAAATGACAACTTGTGTCTTGTTGTAAATAGACATGATGAATTGACATTGTGGCATCGTAGGCTTGGCCATGCGAGCTACAACGTGTTGCACAAGATCATGAAGCTCAAGTTAGTAAGTGGACTTCCTGACATTTCTTTTAACAACATGAAAGTTTTTGTGATGCATGTGCACAGGGAAAACAGACCCGGAAGTCTTTCAAATCTAAAGCACGGTAAGCACATCTAAACCATATGAACTGTTGCACATGGACCTTTTTGGACCAACTAGAACTCTAAGTCTCAATGGCAAACGTTTTGGTTTTGTCATTGTGGATGAATTTTTTAGGTTCACATGGGTCAAATTCTTGGCACACAAAAGTGAAACACTTACAATCTTCCAAGAATTCTTTAACAAGATTGAGCGTGAAAATGTGAATAAAATATGCTCAATTCGCACCGATCACGGGGGAGAATTTGATAACAATGCATTTTCTGATTTTTGCAGGCACTAAGGGATTGAACATCTGTTCTCCTCCCCAAGGACTCCAGAACAAAATGGAGTAGTGGAGAGGAAAAACAGAACATTGGTGGAAATGGCTCGCACTCTTCTGGTTGAAGGCCAACTCACAAGAAGCTTTTGGGCAGAAGCAGTGAACACTTCATGCTACATTTTAAACAGAGCCATGGTAAGACCTGTGATAAAGAAAACCCCCTACCAATTGTTGAAAGGTAAGAAACCCAACCTTGGGTACTTCCGAGTATTTAGCTCAAAGGTATTTATTCATAACAATGATAAATCTGATTTAGATAAGTTTGAAGCCAAAAGTGATCAAGGTGTTTTTCTAGGCTACTCAGAACACTCTAGGGCATATAGGGTGTTTAACAATAAAACACGCACTGTGGAAGAAACTCCACATGTTATTTTTGATGAGACTTATGCCAAATCTAATAGCTTAAATGTTAACAGAACTGAAAAAGAAGATGAAGGAACATCGCTTAAGGACCTACAAGTCAAAGCAAAAGACAAATCTGAAGAAGACTCCAAGACCAAAGGTGGATATCTTCATAGGGACTATGATGAAGATGATGAAATAGCATTCAGAAAACAAGATGAAACACTTGAAGAAAATCCACCAGAAGATGAACCTCCTGAAGAACAACATTCACAAGATCAAATTCCTCAAGGACAAGAAGCTCCCGGCCCTTCAACAATCACAAATGTGAGGTGAAACAACATAAAGACGGATTCTTCATAAATCAAGAAAAATATGTCAAAGAGCTTCTCAAACGATTTCAATTTGAGCAAGCTAAACCGGCCTCCACCCCAATGAGCACAAGCATCAAATTGGAAAATGATGAGAAAGGTAAACGGTAGATGCAAAGCACTTCCGAGGTATGATTGGCTCACTCCTTTATCTTACTGCAAGTAGACCGGATATACAATTCAGTGTTTGCATTTGTGCTAGATATCAATCTAGTCCAAAGGAAAGCCATTTAATTGCAGTCAAGAGAGTTTTCCGATATCTCTCAGGCACATGCAATTTGGGTTTTTGGTACCCAACAGGCAGTAGTTTTGATTTGATCTCATATTCTGATGCTGATTATGCTGGATGTAAAATTGATAGAAAAAGTACTAGTGGATATTGCCAATTCCTTGGCGGTTGCATGGTTTCGTGGGCATCTAAGAAACAACACTCGGTTGCACTCTCCACCGCAGAGGCAGAATATGTCGCTGCAGAAAGTTGTGCAGCTCAAGTGTTGTGGATCAAAAGTCAGTTAGTTGACTATAATGTTGAAATTGGATGCACACCTATCCTATGTGACAACACAAGTGTTATCAACCTTTCAAAAAACCCTGTCCAACACTCAAAGGACTAAACACATTGAAATCCGTCATCATTTCTTGAGAGATGAAGTTGCCAATTAAACCTTGGAACTTAATTTCATTCCTACAGAAAAACAATTGGCCGACATTTTCACCAAACCCTTGTCTGAATATAGATTCACATCCTTAAGAAGAGAATTTGGTTTGTGTAAAATGCAATGAAACTAACTCTCCATATTGGAGTACATGCTCTTTATGTGTGAATGACTATGTGGTATATCAAATGGTGAACTGTGGAAGAACAAGTTTGGCTTGCTTGGAAACTATCATTATGCATGAGGAAACATTCTCCGCCAAGTATCCATAGTCCCATTGCATATAAAGGTCATGTACTTCACATAGGATTTTAGTTTCCTTACATTTTATCATGGTAACTCCATGAAACAATGCTTTTTCTGTGACCATGTGCTTGTGTATGATATTCTTAAAATTAACATGTTTGCCTTGTCTCAATGCTTGTGTGATTCCTTGACTAGATGTTGTGTCAACACGTGCACACACTATGAGGGAGTAAGTTCAGGGTAGATGTGTATTCTTCATGAGCAAATTCTTCCCTCTGTTCTTTTTTTAATCCTCACTTCCTTGAACTTCATGTGCACTCAAACTGAAACCAGAAAAATCCACTATGTTCATATCTGTCGACAGACACATTCCATCTGTCGACAAGTACACTCAGTTTTGCTCTGACTGAAACTTCAAAGAGACTTTGAAACAATCAACAGGGCAAGAGCTTACACAAGCTAAAGGGTTAACGCTACAGTCAGCCCACAATCGCTTGAGTTTATCAGATCCAGCACTGATGAGCAGCTTGGTGAAATTAACAGAAACGTGTGAAAGTACTGCTACCACACTTAATACTCACCAAGCTCTATACCCTATATGTCATGATATGGACTTTATCGATGCAATGGGGCATTTGACTCTAGATGTGCCTTGTCAGATGACGCCTCGTGCATCCTTGTTGAACAGATATTCACATTCAAATCTCCTGGCAGCATCTTTGGCAGATTGGCTAGAGAAACATGAGAAGTTTGATGGTGACAAGACAAATAATATTGTCGCAGAAATTGAAGCATTTCTAGCAAGATATCCCTGTATCCCATTTATGGGACAAGGGGGAAATCAATTGATAAGAAGCCTGCTAGAAAGGAGGTACACACTGAAGATCTTAAGGCCTTCGAGCTGCTAAGAGATACAAGTAAATCTACAACTGGAGCCTCTAGTACCATGTCCAAGGGCTCAAGACGTATCATTCCTTTCTAGGATAAAGTTAAAAAGTCTTATTCATCCCCCAGGGAAAAGACAAGGGTACTATTTGAATGGGCAATTGAATACAACAAAATTGCACTACCGGTGCCCAAAGGCCTGAGCAAGCAGGAAAGAAGGATGATCCCCGATACTGTCTATACCATCAGATCTTGGGGCATCTTTTGGAAGACTGCTATATTTTCAAAGACATCATGGAGTCTTTGATCATAAAGGGGGAATTGCAAATGGACCAGTACAAGGTGGATTCGCCACGCCCACATGAAGCCCAAGCCCGACAGGAAGCTCGGCAAAAGGTTGTAAATGCAGTTTCTCTATATCAGCAGCTACCCCAAGAGATGCCAAAGGGTGGGTCTGAAAGGATGTAGACACCCAGGGACGAGGTAGAATGCAAAGAAGCCAAAAGAATAGACAAAGGTCTGCAAACATACACATGCTGTATGACTGGTGTGGTCAGTCAACATGGGGATACGCCCCCTGAACAAGATGAATTGACAAGGCTCAATGAAGGGCCGAATCCTCCTGTCGTGAGGGAAAAAGCCAGGGGCAAAGCCCTAATAGTCTCAGTGGCCCAAGAAGAGGCTGCAGATATAATAGCAGCTGATAATATCAGCAATCTGCCACCTACCCCTCTGGGAGGATCTCCAATTGAAGTGATATCTGATGTCCCTAGCACTCCTATATGATCCTGCGGTGGCAACATTGATACAAAGATACCAACATGAGATTGAAAGGTTGAAAAGACAAATTGGAGAAAGGGACGCCCAGGCTCTCGCACCAAGAGAAGCAGGGGGCATAGTGGGGGCACTACAAGTTGACATCAACTTGCCCTACACCCTATTACAACCAACAATGCCACAGTCAATATCAGAACTTACTGGGGGCACCTCAAGCCCAACAGCTCCAGAGCAGCCCATAGCCTGTCAAGCAGCACATCAAGGGCCCGCCACCATGGCTCAAATGCAGTCGGCTGCTCCTCATCCAGACATGGTCCGGACACCGATTATGAATAGACAAATGTTGGAACAGATTATAGAAACCAACTATCTGGAATGGACAAGTCTGATCAAACCCTATTTCAGGTATACCAGGTACCATATCCTGTGTGCCATGCTGCAAAGAGATTACCTCCTGGCATAAGCAAGCCACCCAAGTTTGAAAAGTTCAATGGGCAAGGAGCGCTAAAAGAATATGTTGCACACTATGTCAACGCCATGGGGGATTGGGCCGCAGATGAGTCATATTTACTCAAATTCTTCGGGTCTTCCCTGACTGGACTGGCTTTCGAATGGTATTCAAATTTACCAGTCGGGTCCATTATAGACTGGCCAGATATGCAAAGGAAGTTCATAGAAAGATTCTATGTTGCTGAAAGAGAAATCACACTGGTCGAGTTATATGCGACTAGGCAACAAGATAATGAGTCAGCTATGGATTACATCAAAAGGTGGAGAGATCTCAGCATGAGAAGCAGACGACCACTACATCCAGAGGATGCCGTTCAAATTTGAAAGCAAAATCTGAGCAGGCATGTTCTAGAAAAGATGATCGGCATTGAGATCAAATCCTTCGGCCAGCTAATTAAAGTTGTGGCCGAGATCGAACAATTCCTTTCCAACTATCCTCCTGTATATGTGTCAAGTCAGGAAAACAGATTGATTGGGAAAAGGCCAGCACCTGCAGATGTTCATACAGTGAACTTCAAAGCCTTTATACGACAGAGGAGTGAAGATGGCTCTCCTATTATCGAACAGACGAAGCGAAATAAAAGGGGTTCGTTGCAAGAGAAGATGCAAAAGCCATACTCCTTTCCAAGAGATAAGACGCAGACCCTCTTTGAATGGGCGCGTTGGCATAACAAAATCGTCCCACCCGAGCCTAGAAGGATAGAGGACATCAAAAAGAAGGACGATCCTCGATTTTGCTTATATCATCAACTGCCGGGGCATGTTACAGAGGACTGTTATGTCCTCAAAGATAAAATTGAAGCATTGATAAGAAAAGAAGAATTGCAAGTGTGCGAGTACAAGGTGGACCCGCCGTGCCCTCATCGGGCTCCAATGCAATAGAAAAGAAGAACATATGACAGCATGCGCCAACCAGCACGGGGGACAAATGCAACTTGTAATATCCAAGCCAGAATAGCATAAACAGCCCAAGATGCTCGACGCGCAGATGAAGCTTGTGCACCCCGGAGGAAATCGACGCCCCCTGGGGGAACTTCAAGATTTTCTGCCCATGACAAGCAAATAAATAAGAGCCAGCTCGCCAGAAGTGAGTCATTCTAGAGCAGATGCCAATCGAACATGTAATGTTCATTTATGTAAATACTCATTCAAAAAAAATAATAAAAAAATGATGAAAGAGAAAGAAAAAAAAATAGCTTGCTGAGGTGGTCACATCGACCACCCAGCATGAGACCCGATCATCAAGGCGGTCTCGATCGGCTCTTTTGGGGCCACCTGAGGTATTATCGTCGATGACGAGCAGCAAAAAAATAAATAGGCCACCATACCGCTAGCCGAACTATGGTTCTAAGACAAATAATACCTCAACAAAATTGCATATTTTCTATAGGGCGATGATATGAGCCCGCATGATCGTATGCATCGGGCTTTCATCGCTTATGTGCATATTCATACATGGGTTTTCTTACCGATTTTGAGTGCATGTTCTTTTTCCGGATCCCTAATAAAGTTGACGAAGGACTTATCCTCATTCCGATGTCATCTACATTAAAAAAAAACTAGCAAATTGTCAATCATATTTTCAAAAGTCATGTTTTCAAATCGGCAAGCTTGCCATTCATGATTTCAAAAGAACTCATATTTTTAAAAGTGGCGTCTTGCCAACCATGTTTTCAAAAGTCATATTTTAAAAGTGGCAAACTTGCCGCTCATAATTTCAAAAGAACTCATATTTCAAAAGTGGCGTCTCGCCAACCATCTTTTCAAAAGTCATATTTTAAAATTGGCAAACTTGCCGCTCATAATTTTAAAAGAACTCATATTTAAAAAAAAAAAGTGGCATCTCGCCAACCATGTTTTCAAAAGTCATATTTTAAAATTGGCAAGTTTGCCATTCATGATTTCAAAAGAACTCATATTTCAAAAGTGGCGTCTCGCCAACCATCTTTTCAAAAGTCATATTTTAAAATTGACAAGCTTACTATTCATAATTTCAAAAGAACTCATATTTAAAAGTGGCATCTCGCCAACCATCTTTCCAAAAGACATATTTCAAAATTGACATTTTACCAATCATGTTTCAAAAGACATATTTCAAAAGTGGCAATTTGCCAATCATATTTTCAAAAGACATGTTTGAAAACTGGTAATTTGCCAATCATGTTTCAAAAGACATATTTCAAAAGTGACAATTTACCAGTTAAATTACAAAATCGACGTTTTCGAAGTAACGATGCGTCAATCATATTTGAAAATTCATGTTTCAAAACTCAAAATCATGTTTTTCAAACGGGACCTTAGCGCCCACATGTTTAATAAAAAGATCGGACTTTCACGTCCTCACAATTTCAAAAGCGGGCTTCTTCGCCCTCATGTTTTCAAACCGGGACCTTAGCGCCCACATGTTTATAAAAAGATCGAACTTTCACGTCCTCACAATTTCAAAAGTGGGCTTCTTCGCCCTCATGTCTTCAAACCGGGCCTCTGTGTCCACATGTTTTAAAATCGGGTTTTTTCACCCTCATATTTTTAAAACGGGACCTTAGCGCCCACATGTTTATAAAAAGATCGAGGCCTCTACGCCCTCATAAATGTCAAAAGTGGGCTTCTTTGCCCTCATGTTTTCAAATTGGGTCTGTGCCCACATGCTTTAAAATCGGGCTTCCACACCCTCATGATTTCGAAATCGGGTCTCTGTGCCCAATGTTTTCAAAATTGACTAAAAGGACATTTAAATCAAAAGAACTTTAAAAGACAAATTAATCTCAAAGGAGCTGCAACTGCGGGATAAGCTCAGTAGTCCATTCTCAGTTTGTGGAACACTTTCCCACATCTGGGTCTCTAGAGATTCAAAATTAATTAATTTCAAAGGAGCAGCAACTGTGGGATAAGTTCCGTAGTCCATCCTCAATTTGTGAAACATTTTCCACATCTGGGGTCTCCAGGGATAAAAGACAAATTGACCTCAAAGGAGCAGCAACCGCGAGATAAATATCGCAGTCCATCCTCAGTTGTGGAATATTTCTCACAACTGTGGTCTCCAAAGACATAAATCAAAATTGACCTCCTATAAATAGATACTGCGGGATAAGTACCGTAATCCAGCTTCTTTTGTGGGATGTTTACCACATTTGAGGTCTCTAAAAGACATACATTAAAAGGAAAGAAGAAAAGAAAAAAAAGTGACAAAATAAATAGAAACTAATAAAATGATCAATGGAAAAAACAAAATGATTAAAAAGAGAGGATGGAATGAAATTTCGTTCAAAAACAAAAGAGACAAAAGAAAATAAAAAAAAGAAGAAAAGAAAAGACAAAATAGAAGAAAAGAAAAATTAAAGAGAAAGAGAAGAAAAGAAAAGAAAAAAAAAGAAAAAAGAAAAATAATCAAAAATGAGCAGAACAAAAGAAATCCATAAAAGAAAATAGAACATTTGATTTAAGAAGTCGAGTCTCTATGCCCACGTGTTGGGCTCCTGTACTCGAATTCTTAATCAATCTACTAGGAGCTGCAACCACTACAAGAAAAAGCACATATAGAGACCGATTTAGAGACCGAAATTTTCGGTCCCTATTCGGTCCCCAATTAGGGACCGAATAGAGACTGAAAATTTCAGTCCCAAATATAGAGACCGAATTATTTCAGTCTCAATTCAGTCCCTATTTAGGGACCGAATAGGGACCGAAATAATTCAGTCCCAAATATGGAGACCGAATTATTTCAGTCTCAGTTCAGTCCCTATTTAGGGACCGAATAGGGACCGAATTTATTCGGTCCCAAATATAGAGACCGAATTATTTCAGTCTCTATTCGGTCCCTAAATATAGAGACTGAATAGGGACCGAAATAATTCGGTCTCTATATTTGAGACCGATTCATTTCAGCCTCTATTCGGTCCCTAAATAGGGACTGAATTGAGACTGAAATAATTCGGTCTCTATCTTTGAGACTGAATTATTTCAGTCTCTATTTGGTCCCTCCCTCAAGGACCGAATAGAGACTGAAATAATTCAATCTCAAAGATAGAGACCGAATTATTTCGGTCCCTATTCAGTCTGTATATTTAGGGACCGAATAGGGACCGAAATAATTCGGTCTCTATATTTGGGACCGAATAAATGTGGTCTGTATTCGGTCCCTATTCAGGGACCGAATAGAGATTGAAATCTTTCGGTCTCTATATTTGGGACCGAATAATTTCGGTCCCTATTCGGTCCCTAAATAGGGACCGAATTGAGACTGAAATAATTCGGTCTCCATAACTGAATTATTTTGGTCCCTATTCGGTCCCTAAATTTTTCGGCCTCCACATTTTGAGATTGATTAAATTCAGTCACAATTCGATCCCTAAATAGTGATCGAATAGTCTCTATTTTACAGACCGAATGATGACTGATTTTATTTCAGTCACAAATTCTCAATAACGTGAGAAAGATTTGTGACCAATTTTGTGACGTCTCAATTTAATACCAGGTATAGCCCCTAGCATATTTGCAGCAGAAAAATCATTTAAAGATTTATATTATTTCATGTCGGCACCATTTCTGCACATATATACACTGACAAGGTGTCACTGGATTTTGATAATAAAATTTAGTTCGAAATTACCATAATTACCAGAAAAATATGTTTATACCAAAAATGTGGATATTGAGAATTTTTGATGCACGGTTAACGAGGTAAATATGATTTATCTATTTTTAGGACAATTTATACTTGATAAATATTTTTTCAGGAAAATTTTAAATAAAAATTACCATAAACTTACCACATTGTAATTAGACAGTGGTTGAAATTTTATTTTCTTTGAATGTCATTTACATATTAAATTAAGGTTCCAAAGAGACCTAAATGAACAGTAATCTAGTTACGTAACTTGTTTACGTAAGATTTAACCTGCATCTAAATGTGAACATGTGTAGGTAGTGGTAGGTATGTGTAAAAGTGTATATATTTATTAGAATATATATATATATATTATATGTGTGTTTGTGTGTGTGTGTGTTAATAAAAGAAAAGATAAAATAATGTCAAAAAGATTATTAGGTATACTTACGTGTTTTAGCTAATACTCAGTCTTAGCTAGGCAAGTGTTCTTGTGAATTGAAGGATTCTTATTCTTCTTCTTTTCTTCTGACTGTGTTTTGGAAATAGTACTGGTAGTGTCAACACATCTATCCAGTAGTGTTGACCTATCTATCTAGTAGTGTCAATTAACACTATCTATCCAGTAGTGTCAACACTATCTATGCAGTACTAGTGTTGACCTATCCATACTCATGTGTCAACACTATCTATCCAGTAGTACTGTCACCATTATCTATCCAGTAGTGTTGACCGATTTATCCCTTATAGCGTCGACCTATCCCTTCATAGTATCGACCAATACCTTGTAGAGAGTTGACACTTTCCTTCAGAGTGTCAACACTCTCTTCTATTCAGGTTGACACACTCTGTTAATTTTCAAATCAACTTATAACTCATGTCTCTAGTGACTTAATTAGGTCGACACACCCATATTCTAGGTCGAATAAAAAGCTCTTTTTTTTCTTCTAGAATATGGAGAACAATATGGACGTTTCTCAAAATTTTAAATTATTAATCTGAATTCTCAGGTCTACACACACAACGAACTCACACTTTAATCGTCTGTGTTGTTATCTATCGAATTAGGGCTGTAAATGGAACCCAAATTTTGATTTTTCGACCTGATACCGATAAAAGTTAATGGGTTCGGAATTAAAAGATGATACCGATTTCTTATTGGAATGGGTATCAGGTTTTTTGATAATATATCAGTATCGGATTTGGAACCACTTAGTTTCGAAACTGATTTCTGATTAATTAAAAATTAATGAAAATATAAAAAAAACCTACGTTACCCTTCATAGTTCCTCCCCACTAAGGGTGTTCACTATTCGGTTCAAACCGAAAAACCAAACCAAATCGATCATTTGGTTTGGTTTGAAAGTGAAAAAAAAATTGGTTCGGTTTCAAACTAAACCGAATTTGTTAATTCAGTTCGGTTTATAGATCTTATCAACCGAACTAAACAGATAAAACTGAATTTTAATAATATATTTTAAATTTATACATACGTATTCAGGTCTGTTTAATATATACATACATATATATATATTATATATATATAATATACAGATTGTGTAGGGTATGGTCATCCAATGGATCTCATCCTTTCATCCAACGGCTGCGATTAAACACCTAAAAGACCACCTTAAAGATACCCACGCACATAAGCTGCCCCCAGCCCCAATTCTTGCAGTCTTGCTTGGCTTCCCGTTCGGCCGTTCTCTTCTGCTGTGATGGTTTGGTGGCCATTTTTGGTGGGATTGAGGGAGACGTCGCGGACGGCACACCAGGGGCAGGGAGACGACGTCGATGCTGACGGCGCGGACGGCACACCAGTGAGACTGGAGACGACACGGACGGCGCGAACGGGCCGGATGGCACACCAAGGAGACGACGTGGACGGCGTGGATGGCACACCAGGGAGACGACGACACTATTAAAAAAGGAGACATATAAGATAAAAAATAGAAGGCAAAAATAGAACTGCCTTATTATGAGAAAATTAAAAGGTAGATACTTATGTTTGCCTTATGAACTCTTTATCTATTAATATTAAAGACAACATTAAAACTTATGCCTTAATAGGGTTAAAAAAAAGAGGTCACTTTTATGTTGTGTCTTTTTTAGTTGCCTAAAATCCACCCCCCTCAAACCAACCCCCCCCGCCCCCCCACCCAAAATCCCGATGGATTCCAAGCCCTAGTTGCGCTGGTTGTGGTGTCCATCTCCATCGCCCGGACGAAGCACCTTGTCGTCGCCGTCGCTACCATCTGTGCGTCCCTCCGCCAAAGCGACCACGCACTAGGGCTGTAAACAGATCCGGATAATATCCGGATCCGATCCGAATCCGTATCCGGTTAAGCATATACGTATTCATTTAATAGATATCCGACGGAGCGGATTCGGATACGGATATTATCCGAATATTAAACGGAGCGGACGCAGAAATGGGAGATCCGCTCCGTTTAAGATCCGATCCGAAATCTAAATTAATTCTGACCATCAGATCTTCCATCTAAATTATCTAATGGTCCATATGTAACAATAACATATAAAATAATATCCTAAAAAGTAAAAACCTACCCCACCCCCCTCTCTCTCTCTCCCCCCCCCCCCCCCCCCGTTCCCCCCAAACCAAAATCGAAAACCCCAAACCCAAATCACGGCACGGCCTAGCTTCCTGGCCTTCCTCGGTTCCTCCCTCCGTTGTCATCTCGGCCGGCCAATAGCTCGGCAGCGACCTCCGGTGTCGGCGAGGTGGCGACCTGCTGTGGTGGTGGATCTTTGCAGACGCGGCGGCGGCGGCTGCTCCTCTTCGCGGTGGTGGCGGTAAAGCTTAAGTGGTAAACGTCCGGTCCTCCCTTCCGCCTCCGGGTCCAGCCCTCCCCCCTCCGGCTCCGCCCTCCCCCCCTCCGGCTCCGCCCTCCCCCCCTCCGGCTCCAGCCTCCTCCCCTCCGGCCCTCCCCCCTCTGGCTCTAGCGGTGCCCCCCTCCGGCTCCCCCCTCCCCCCCCCTCCGGCTCCAGCCTCCTCCCTCTGACCCTCCCCCCTCTGACCTCTAGCCTCCTCCCCTCCGGCCTCCGGGCGACCCTCCCCCCCTCCGGCTCCCCCCTCCCCAGTCCCCCCCCCTCCGGCTCCCCCCTACCACGTTTTCTGCTCTCTCTCGCCTCATTCCCTCTCGGGCTCTCTCTCCCTCTGGTGCGAAGAAGCAACCCCCCCCTCCCCAGCGCCCCATCCCCTCGCCCTGTCACGCCAGCGCCGCTACGCTCGGCCTCGCCACCCACCGCCCTCCCCGGCCTCCTTTCCCGTCGCCAGCACCGTTTCCCTCCACTGTAGCACCCCTGCCACCGCGAACCCCTCCCCTTCCCTCTTTGGATCACGCCGCTGCCACCTTCCCCCGCTCACATCACCTTCTTCCCCTTCCCCAAGCCTGTCCGCCGCCGCTGTATTGGCCCTCCACCACCGCCGCCCGGCGCCATCCGCCCAACCCCTGCATAGCCACCGTGCCCACCCCCCTCTTCACTCCTTCCTGCCACGCTCGTGAGAGCTTGGCCTCTAGAAGAAGCCGCCTGGCCCGCTCTCTCCCTTGCCCCACCGTCAGTGCACCCCTCAAGGACTGGGCTCAGTAAGGGTAGCTGGGGATTTTCTAGTAACATAGAGTCTGTTGTTTGATGTGTTTAAAATGAATGCAGGAAAGGAATCACCAAAGTTTCCAGCAAATTGATTTGTTGGGGTCGATCTATTCTGATTGGAGTTGCTAACTGCTAAGTTCTTGTGTTCGTGCCAGTTTGCCAGAAACTAACTCTTATTTTTACCTTGAAATAGGTAATACTATTATTATCCCATCTTTGTCACCATATTTTCTGTACAGCAGCATTATGTATTTAGAGATTATTGTTGTGTGATTTATTGAACTATCTTTTATCTTTAGATTTTAAGAGAACTTGGGCATGTAATTTAAATGTGAGACATGTAACTTATGAATGGTTATGTAATACATTGGAAACTTTAGTGGTTTCTTAATTATCAAGTAGTAGTTGAACTTTCATTCTATGCTATTTGTAATTTTGTATGAATATTTAGAGATTGTTTGTGATATTTATATGTGTTTTAGATTTTTATAGATTTTTTTAATTTTTTTGTCTGATTTTTAGGTCATTTTATACCTCTCATCAGATCTCATATTTTCGAACCGGATATTATCCGTATCCGCTCCGAATCCGAATATTATCTGACTAAAATATCTGCTCCGTATCTGAATTTTATTCGGAGCGGATACGAATGATCTGATTACGTATTCGGAGCGGACGCGGAAAACACATATCCGCTCCATTTACAGCCCTACCACGCACCGCGCTTGCCTGCTTCGGCCACGCGGGTGTGAGTTAAAAAATTTTTTTAACCCAAAATTTCTCTAGGACCCCGGGGTGACCCTATTTTATTATATTAATCATAGAGGGGGGGACATAAACCATACCCTTAAGAATACAAATATCAAATGAAATAGCCATAAGAACCAGAAAAGAGAACTTCCCTGAGAAGTTGCTGAGATCCACATCTCCACTGAAGCAAAATATCTGCAGCTCCAATAAAAGACCTTGAGCAGGCAGCTTCCACTCTAGGAAGAGATCTGCCCATATGATTCTGCCACAAACAGCCCCTATAGAGAGCCCTAAAGCTGAAATCTTCATCAAACAAGCAACCATAGAGACACTGCAATCACCCTATCAAAATCTGTTTGCATCCAAGGATCTTTGAATTTTAGATCTTTCTGCCTCCTCCACAGGACAAAAATATGATGAAACCATAAGACTCCAACAGAAATCCACTACTAGGAAATCCCAACTAAAATTCTGCCAGAACACCATTCCACAGGAAAAAAAACAAACTGAGATGAGCCCCAACTAGACTGATCAGATCCAACCAGAAAGAGCGTGAAGAGAGAACCCCAATTAGATAGAATAATTCTCTGAAGGGCAGACAACCCCAATGTAGATAGAATAATTCTCTGAAGGGCAGAGGATGGACTTTTGGATCATATATATGCTGCTCTTCCTTACAACACTCGTATAGATGAAGGAATACTAGGGTAAAAAAACAAAAAAACATGGCACTCAAACATGTTAGTTATGGGTGTTCTCAAGCAATCATAACTTGTACAATCTTGTTCTTTGATAATAATAATATAGGCTTTTATATTCGTTATGTGTAATTCGTTTATCGTTTCATTATGAAGTCCATGAATATGCGCAAGGATATTAATTATGATGAGATCATAACAATGAGATTAATATCATTTAAGCGTATATTCTTAATTGTTCCTAGTCGGAGGATATCCGAGAAGGACATCGGATATCCGGTAGGCTAGTACAGGTTGCACCTCATATGATGAGGGTGGCTGGGTCCATAGTCACTTGTGTGGGACACTAAGGTGAATCTGTAGGTGCTCGTTAGAGAATGAGTCACTGAAACTGATCCGTTATGAATCGCTGGATGGTAATATTACCTTACTGTCAACCAGCTAGATTCATTGTCACAGTGGCGTGATTGGTCCTTAGACCTGAGACACCAAGGACACCTTGTTGGTGGACTTCTGGGTTTTGACCTTGACTTATAGATCTCTAGCTATGAGGTTAATCAGTTAAGGTTCGGATCTAGCGGAATACCTTCGAAGGTGATTGTGCGGTCAATATGGGATCGCTCGCTCTCGGTAATAGGAGAGTGAATGCTCTACGGAAGGATGCCAGATCGTCCATGACCAGGGCAAGACTACTTATCAGAAAGGAGTTTTCTGATATACTTATGCGGCATCTAAACCGAGTGAGTGTGCAATTTAGGGTTTGACAGTTGACCATACCCTAAGTGCACTCGGAAGCATTGTACGAGCAAATGATTATAGTCACATGGTAACTGATGATATCAAAAGGTTCCTTGAATGGGTTGCTGTACCCCAATGCTTTCCAAGATCAAGTGGTGTTGCTTGGCACCCAACTTGATTGGAAGCCCGGTCAATTATCGTGAGACGATAATTGATTGTGTGATTAATTAATATGAGATGTTAATTAATTACCATAAGTCAATATAGAGTTATTGAGCTTAATGGGCTGAAAACTGGGACTAGCAGTTGGGCCTAGAGGGTCACACGCATAAGAGTTCCGAGCAGACTGGGCAAGGTGTTTTTATAGACAATGACTGGGTTTTTGTGAAAAACCGCGG
>CM024763.1:29758597-29876230 GCA_014218235.1 Colocasia esculenta | reverse complement strand
ACTGGCGTGTGTGAGTCACGCGAGGGCATGTGTACGATAGAGTCTCATACCTTTGCATGGGGATTACCTATGCCCTTTATAGATGAGGAGACGAGGAGTTCGAACAGGATCTCTCTCATGATGGGTAGGGGGACGCGCCGGTTTAGGTTCTAGGCAAAGGGTTGCCTGTTGAGGCGCATGTTGGGATCTTTGCAGTTAATGCTTTTGTCGTAGGACGTGTGTCGCGCCGCCCCATTAACTGCTTGGGAGTCGAACAGTTGCTTTGGGGGCTTCCTATTGAAGAGTACCGAGCAAGGTCTATGCTTAGGTCCTGCCATGATGCTCAGTGCCTAGAGCCATGCGTATGTTCAGTGGCAGATTCTTTCGTGAGTCGAACAGGGTCTGTTCGGTAGGCTGGGACCTGACCGAACAGGCTACGGGGTGTCCGGAGACTACCCTTGGGACCTTGAGGCGCTTGGGTGGCCAAAACAGTTCGGAAGCCTTGGGCTGTCCCCAAGGACACGTGGCTTGCTGCCAAAAGATCACACCTGCCCGTTGAGTCATGATGGGTCGTGCTGGGCCATGATGGGCCCTGTAGGCTTAGGGGGCTAGAAATAGCCATCGCACTTGCCCCCCACGCTCTCAAGCTGGCACGGGTACTACGACACTTGAGAGCGGAGGTCTACTCGAACGTCTCCCTCACATTAAATGCGATGCCGACCTTGGTGGTGCAAGCGGCACCAGAGCGATGCCATTTGAAACTTCTCCTCGGGGACGGTAAAACTCATGATGACAGAGGTGACGTGTCGAGCAACGAACCTTGTGTGGCAAGTTCGAACGGGCCGTTGGAGCGAGGAGAATGTCGCTTCTATTTTTCGAATTCCACGCCCCTCTATCCTTATAAGGAAGAGGAGGCGTGAAGGCGAGGGCTTACGCCTTCTGCATTCGAAAAAAACTTCCCTGTTCTTCAAGCTTTCGTCATCGTCTTCTTCCTCACGATCTCTAGTCGCCTTCTTCCTTCGTTGCTTCTTCTGCTGTTTTCGGCGATGTCGCAGAAAGGAAAAGCCGTTGCCGCTGCCGGAGCAAGCGAGGTGGTTCCGATGCCTCAAAGGATGAGATATAGGTTCTTTGAGGGCCTCTATGAGTGGTATCAGATCATATCATCCTCGCCACGAAGGAGGATTCGTATATGCTACAGAAGCCCGGATGTATAGCCATGTCCTTGGACCTGATGGAGGCAGGGTTCGGCTACCGCTTCTGGCGATTGCGAGGGACATCCTAAATGCGTGGGGGGTCACCCCCATTTTAGCTGACGCCGAACTCGTGGTGTACCATTTGTGTCTTTGCATCTCCTGCAAGGTGCATGAGATCGAGCCGACGATGGACCTCTTCCGGGCGCACTTTAGCCTTACGATCCCCGATGACCACCAGCATCTTCTATACCAAGCACCGAGCAAACAGGATACGCATCCACTTCCCCCCCAAGTATTCTAATAACAAGGGGTGGACGCATCAGGTGTTTTTGTTGGTCGGAACCAGGGAGCAGCGGAGTGGGGGTTCCCTACTCGTGTCAGTGACCCACGCACAAGGAGATGGTCCCCTTCCTGATCGAGATGCGGCAAAGATCTCCGACCGCTCAGCAACATTTTCATGGACAAGGCTGAGGAGTACCTGACGGATGCCCAGCTCATCAAGCATGGGCTCAGTCGAGCATGGAGTATGTCATGTCCTAATAAAAGGCTATTTATTGGAAGTGACAGAAAATAGGTACAAAAGATAAAAATGATAGTGTCCATTCATCACATAATATACGGAAGTCTTATACAAAAGCACTCCTCTTTATAGCTATGCGAGAGGAGTAGCTAAAAACAAACTTTAATCTATACATCTCGATTCACCCTACTAAACACAGTAAAGGGTTGGCTTGCTTGACACGGACGTCCACTCAGCACACATGCCCTTAAACTTCACCCCCATCTGGACTACCTGAAAAGAGTAGGTTAAGTGAGCTAACTAGGCCAGTGAACTTAAATCCTTAATTCAAAAGAGTGAATACATGATAGCCAAGATAGTGACAGTATAAATATCAAAGATGCACAATTAAATGTCAGGACAGTAAGCTTGAAATAGTGATAATGAAACACAAGGCATGTTCAGGTATATAACTAAAAAATGGTTCATTTAGCAGTTACACAACAGGAATTATGATGACCATAATCAAAAGTGAATGATGGCAATACCAAACATCTCGTTGCCCTTTATCATTTGCACGACCCGTAAGTGAATTAGGGTGCTCCTCCCATGACTAAATCAGCCCTACTTGCACAGGCATATCAGTCAAGTGGAGTCCGAGGACCCCATAAATGTCATCATCAGTTATTCATATTTCACAAGGGTATTCAAACATTTGAACTCTCAAGACACCAGGGTTTTATGAACTCAGTTACTGAATACTAGAGAATAGAATCAACGGGGTGTCACTCGTAATGATAACTTCAGGAATAATTTAGGTAAGGGTTGATGATCAGGCCACCTCCAGATAATTTAATATAGTTATTTACTTATTAACAAAATACAATCAGCAAGTAACAAGTTCTCTAACAAGTCTTATTGAAGCTTAGTCACAGAAAACAAGTCAGGTGAAATCAAGCAAATCATGTAAGTATTCTTACCCTGTAATATTCAAAATACACAGCATGAAATTTTTCTAAGTACACATCGATTTCATTTAAGTCATAATGATTTTCACACTTCTATCAATTTCATTTCACAAGGATTTGGTAAGCGTCATATCGATTTCAATTTTATAATGATTTCATAAGTGAGCTTATCGATTTTGATCTCACAATGATTCGCTAAGTGAGTGTATTGATATTGATCTCACAACGATCCCTAAGAGAGCGTATCGATTTCGACCTCATAATGATTTGATAAGTGAGAACAACGATTTGCTCTCACAACGATTCAGTTCACAACGATTTGATAAGTGAGAACAATGATTTGATAAGTAAGAACAACGATTTGCTCTCACAATGATTCAGTTCATAACAATTGCTCTCATAACGATTTGATAAGTGAGAATACGATTTGCTCTCACAACAATTTGGTTTCACAATGATTTGATAAGTGAGAAACGAGTTGCTCTCACAACGACTTGTAAGTGAGAACAACGATTTGGTCTCATAACGATTTGTTTACATATCGATTTGGTCTCTACAACGATTCGATGAGTTGCATAATGATTTGGTCGACGTAACGATTCGATACTTACACAATGACTTGGTCATCGTAACAATTCAATAAGTTACATAACGACTTGGTCGCTGTAACGATTCGATATAGCAAACAACAATTTGATCACTACATCGACTCAATAAGTGAAATATTGATTTGCTTGTAACGATTGGTTATAATGACTTGCTCATAACGATTCACTTATACTGACATAACGATTTGGCTCTACAATGATTTGGTTATGATTGTATAATAATTTGTGTTCACATTGATTTGTTTATGGACAAGTAACGATTTACGAAAACAACAACTCATTCATACAACGATTTCGTAAGTCGTACTCACAACGATTTCTTGGGTCACAACGACTTGATATTCAAATACATTGACAGTTAAAATCATCCCGCGTATTTCTCTGACATCCTTGCATTTAATGCACTGGATATTTGTCTGCACGATGCATGTCCAGATATCTTCTAATCTTTTGCTTCCATATGAAACATCTTTTGAAAGAGCAGAATGGCATTTCTATCTAGGTGTATATTTGTTCTAATGTTGACTGACCACAAGAGACAACTTAGCTGTCTATGATTAGCATTTCATGTGTGCAAGTCTCTGACAGCACGTCTCTATACAACATTGGACAAAGAAGAAGTCGAAGGATATCCAGAAGGATTCTCCTTGCGTGCATGGAACGTAAAGGACCGTTGACTAGAAGCTCTATAATACCATGCATCTAACGTATACCAGAGCATAGAAATAATAGACATATCAACGACTACTTCCTCAAGAGAAGATACAAATACAAGACTCAAGACTCTTGGAAGACAACCTTTATGAAAGAACTTTCCTGGAAGAATTTTTAGGGAACACCTTTTCGGAAGCAATATTTCACGCAAAACAGTCTTAGTAGAAGAGCCATTTCTCACTCCAATCCTTTGTGTAGCTCTTGCTCTATGCGTTCTTGTTTAATCCTTTGGAGAACATCTTTGAGTTCTGAGAGTTTCTTTCATAGTAGATCTTTTATTCTCAGTCTCTGCCTTAGATCTGGTACTTTGTGTAAACCAGGTCTATGGGAGCTTTGCCTGACTTTCACACATTTCTGTGTGTGCCTCTTCGGGGTTGAAGAGAGGACTATAGGTAACAGGTGGCTGTATTCCCTTCGTGTTGAAGGAAGACTTGGGTTCCAGGGTGTTGTCTATCTCTTCAGGATGTGAAGAGAAGGCTAGTTGCGGCTGCATGTGTAAGTGTCCTTGTGGAGGACTGTACCATTGGGTAGTGAAATCCTTAGTTGTTGCTCAGGGACTGGACGTAGGACTCCTGTGGAGAGGAGGTCCGAACCAGGATAAAATCCTCTTATAGTGTGATTGTCTGTTTTGTGTTTGCTGTTTTCTTCTCTACTAACACTAACCATCAAACGAAGTGTTTTTTTGTGAATGTTTTTATTGATAGATTTCGATAAACAAATTTTAAGAATCCCATTCATCCCCCCCCTCTGGGCTTGCTAGCTGGGCAAAAAGTGGTATCAGAGCCAGTCTCTTCGACAAAGAAGATCCAAAGATGAAGAGAAAAGATTAGATGGCAGTTCAAGGTCATTTCGAGGGTCAGTCTGTCAACAGAACACCATTGTTCGATGGTGAAGACTACACCTATTGGAAGACGAGAATGAAATTCTTTCTTCAAGGCTTGATTATCAGATATGGTTAATTATAGAAGAAGGAGACCTTCTAGTTACCAACGACAGAGATAAATGGATAGAAGATGATAAGAAGAAGATTTCTCTCAACTGTAAGGCTAAGAGCATTCTATGCTGCGCTCTTAGCAAGAAAGAGTTCAACAGGATCTCTGCTTGCAAGTCCGCCATGGAGATGTGGATAGAAGTTGAGAATCACCTATGAGGGCACATATAAAGTAAAAGAAACAAGAATAGATATCTTGGTGACTCAATATGAGAGATTTTAGATGCAGTCAGGAGAGACCATCACACAGATGTACAGCAGATTTACAGACATCACGAACGGGTTGGCTGGTCTTGGAAAAAGCTATGAAATAGGAGATATGGTTAGAAAGATCGTAAGATCCCTACCAGCCTCGTGGACTCCAAAAGTAACGACAATAGAAGAGGCCAATGACCTAAAGAGGATGTCATTGGAGAAATTCATTGGGTCACTAATGGCCCATGAGATCAACATGGAGAGGCTCGGAGAATCCTCAAGCAGGAGAAAGCATAGCAATGCACTTAAGACTACAGAAGGTAGCTCTGAGGAGAATCTGAAGATGAAGTCAGCAATGAAGGCAGTGATGATGAAGAAGCGCTTCTATCCAGAAGATTACAATACATTCTAGCTAAAAAGAAGTATCAGTCTGGAAGGAGGTATTTCAAGAAAAATAAAGACTTCAAGAAGGCCGAAGGCAAGGACACAAAGAGAGCTGAGCCCATCTACTATGAATGCAAAAAGTTGGGACACTTCAAGGCCGAGTGTCCAAAACTAAAGAAGATTAAAATCAGAAAGAAAGATCTAACTAGAAAGCTCAGAAGATACAAGAAGAAAGCCATGGCAGCAACTTGGGATAATGATAACGACTCAGATAGTGAGTCATGCTCAAGTGAAGAAGAAGAAGAAAAGGCCAACTTGGCCTTCATGGCAGATATCGAGGAGATGGGAAGCCTTCGAGCATCTAAGTGGTACCTGGACAACGGATGCTCAAGGCATATGTCAGGCAACAAAAAGCTGTTCTCTCACCTCAAAGTTGAAGAAGGCACAGTGACGTATGGTGACAATGGAAAAGGGACAGTAATAGGTTGCGGATCAGTTGACAGTCAAGGAAAAATCATTATGAAGATGTACTTTATGTAAAAGGACTCAAGCATAATCTTATTAGCATTAGCCAGCTGTGTGACAAAGGGCATCATACTAAGTTTCAAGAGTCAAAGTGCAGTATCATGAAAAATGGTGCAGTTGTGTTTGAAGCAAGCAGGGAAAAGAATTTGTATGTGCTTCATTTAAAAGAATTAAAAGATCAGGATGTGTGCCTTACTGCAAACAAAGATCATTCAGTTGAGCTTTGGCACAGAAGATTAGATCATTGCAGCTTGGACGAGATCAGAAAGCTAATCAAGAGAAATTTAGTGGAAGGATGCCCAAAGTAAGTACAAGAATGGAAGTTTGTGAACCTTGTGCAAAAGGAAAGCATACTAAATCATCCTTAAGTCAAAAACTGTGGTAACAATCTCTAAACCCTTAGAACTTCTACATATGGATCTATTTGGGCCAATGAGAACCACAAGTCTTGGAGGAAAGAATTTGAATTTGTCATAGTGGATGACTACTCCAAATTTTCTTGGGTATCTTTCTTGGAGCACAAGGATGATACGTTTGACAACTTCGTTAGCTTCAGTAAGAAAGTTCAGAAAGATAAGAAGTATAGCATTGTCAGCATTCGATCAAATCATGGAGGAGAATTTCAGAATGAAGATTCACAAAGTTCTGTGATGATCAAGGAATGGAACATAATTTCACAGCACCAAAGACACCATAAAAAAATAGAGTTGCTGAGAGGAAGAATAGAACCTTATTGGACATGGTAAGAACAATGCTGTCTGAGTATAACTTACCAGGTATTTTTAGGCCAAAGCCATCAACACAACATGCTATATAATCAACAGAGTGATGATCAGGCCAATCCTGAAGAAGACTGCATATGAGTTATTCAAGCAGAAGAAGCCAAAGATTAGTCATTTCAAAACTTTTGGATTCCCATGCTTCATCCACAACAACGGCAAAAGAGACATGGGTAAGCCAGATTCAAATCAGATGAAGGTATATTCATAGGGTATACTTCTAAACCCAAAGGTTATAGAGTATTTAATAAGCATAGTTTATTAATTGAACAATCAGTACATGTTATTTTTGATGAAACTAACCCTTCCTTGAGAAAGGAAGTAGATAGTGATGTCGATGATACAGATGAATTGTCCAAGAAGTTAAAGAATAATCCATCGAGGACAAGGAAGATCCACCCTTGGAAGATCTACAACAAAAAGATATATCACATGATAATCTTCCAAAGGAATGGAGACATAAGAAAGATCATCTATTGGATAACATTATTGGAGATTCATCAGTTGGGGTAAGAA
This sequence comes from Colocasia esculenta, assembly GCA_014218235.1. Classification (NCBI taxonomy): domain Eukaryota; kingdom Viridiplantae; phylum Streptophyta; class Magnoliopsida; order Alismatales; family Araceae; genus Colocasia; species Colocasia esculenta. Next base: position 29,868,879 of record CM024763.1, on the reverse strand, counting down.
CTAAAGGTAACACAATCCCTTGTGATTATTTAGCCTTCATGTCTCAAATAAAGCCTAAAACAATCAATGAAGCACTGCCTGATGAATCTTGGATATTATCCATACAAGAAGAATTTAATCAGTTCAAGAGAAACCAAATATGGTCCCTTGTTCCGAGACCATCAGATCATCCTATGGTTGGAACCAAATGGGTGTTCAGAAACAAATGGATGAAGCTGGTGTGATCACTAGAAACAAGGCCAGATTGGTAGCTCAAGGCTATTCCCAAGAGGAAGGTATAAAATTCGATGAAACCTATGCAACAGTAGCCAGACTTGAGGCAATTAGGATCTTACTTGCTTATGCATCAGCATTGGATTTAAACCATCATTTTTTCTGAATGGTTACATAAATGAGGAAGTTTATGTAGAATAACCTCCTGGTTTTGATGATATCAATTTTTCAAATCATGTATTTAAATTGAACAAGGCTTTATATGGTTTGAAACAAGCACTTAGAGCATGGTATGAACGATCGAGTGCATTTTTGTTAAACCATAGTTTTATTAGAGGAAAAGTAGACATCACATTATTCATTAAGTATAAAGTCAAAAATGTGTTACTTGTTCAAATTTATGTAGATGATATAATATTTGGTTCTACTAACGAATCTCTTTGCAAGTATTTTGAAAAGCTCATGCATGGAGAATTTGAAATGAGCATGATGGGGGAACTCAACTATTTCCTCGGATTGCAAATCAGACAAGGAAAAGAAGGCTCCTACATCTGTCAAGCCAAATACACCAAGAACTACTAAAGAAATTTGGATTTGAAAATGTCAAGCCACTGTCAACACCAATCAGTCTAGATAATGACAAGAATGGTAAGAAAGTAGATCAAAAGTTCTACAGAGGTATGATAGGTTCTTTACTCTACCTAACTGCCAGTAGACCTGATATATTATTTAGTGTATGTATGTGTGCTAAGTATCAGACAGACCCTAGAGAGTCTCCTTTAATTAGTGTCAAACGAAATTTTAGATATTTAGCTAGAACCCATGATCTAGGTTTGTGGTATCCAAAAGCGTGTGAAATAAATCTAGTTGGATACTCTGATGCTGATTACACTTGATGCAAGATAGATAGAAAAAACACCAGTGGTTGTTGTCAATTTCTTGCAGGATGCCTGATTTCTTGGTCCTCAAAGAAGTAAAATTCAATAGCACTGTCAACAGCTGAAGTTGAGTACATAGCTGTTGGAAGCTGTTGCATACAACTCCTATAGATCAAGCAACAACTTGAGGATTATGGATTGCACATCAAGACAATCCCCCTACTGTGCGACAACACCAGTACAATTAATCTCACCAAAAATCCAGTGCAACACTCAAGAACAAAGCATATAAAGGTTAGATATCATTTCATTCGAGATCATGTAGCTAATGGAAATATAGACATTTCGTTTATAGATACTCAAAATCAGTTAGCAGATATCTTCACAAAAGCCTTACCTGAAGAGAGATTATGTCTCTTAGAAGGAATTAGGCATGTGTAATTTGTGATAGATTTATTTGTAAATAACTAAAATAATAATTATTTCAGAACATAAATTATTCTCTCCCCTAAAATTAAGCGAATCTCTTTTTTAAATTGCTTGCATCATAAAGGTCTATGATGGTTCGTTAATTTAAAAGCCTTTTTTATCTCAAACCAGTCATTTTTGTCGTTTTCTGCATTTATGGTGTCATCTTCTCAAAGGTCGCTTTATCTTTTTCTCTTAAATCCTAAAATCTGTATCCATCGATTCACCTCCCGCTTTCATCTCTTTCAACTTGCTGAGCGATAAACCCTATCGACTTCGACATCGACTCCGTGCAATTTCAAAGCTTCCTCCTCTTCTCGTGAGAAATCTTATGAGGGCTTTTGCTCCAACCTTCCTTCTGACTATCCAGAACCTCTTTTCGTCAAAAACCATGGCCGTTTCTAGAGTTTCCAGCATCGTCGGGGGCTATGGGGCTACTTTCCTCGTCGCAGAGCAGCAGGAAAGATTCACTTTAGTGAAGACCAAGTTGTGCAGGAACAAGACATTTGATGTTGCTGATTGGAAGAAGCATGGGATGCACAACATCGTTGCTGCTATGCAAATATTGAAGTGGACGAAGATGGCAACACTGTCAGAGGCAAGTTATCCGGACCTAGTCAAGACGTTTTATGTTTGTTTGAAGTTAGAGGAAGATGGGTCCTTGACATCCATGGTCAAGGGAATCTAGATTCGCATCACCTATGATGTTTTGGAGTCTTTGTTTGGTGTCTCTACCACCGGTCACAGTGGGGTACACACCGTCGATATTCAGGCGAAGGTTTGGGGATTGTTGGTCCCGAGTTCAAGCTCAAGCATGGGAAGATCGACATAAATCAGTTAAATGCATTCAATAGGATCCTACACTTCATAGTTTGTCAGATTTTGATCCTTAGAAGTGCCACCTTCTCCACATGCACCAAGGCGGACTCTGACATGATGTTCTGGGCCATCCAGAACCAGGGTATTAACATGGCAGAGGTCATCATGAAAAGAATGAAGTTTGCAACAACTCAAGTTGAGACAAGAAAAGTAAGTTAAATGTGTCCCTTCCTTACGCTCATTTGCTGACCAAGATTTTCCAGCATTATGGAGTAAATTTGAATGGGGTTGTATCTGAGAAGATGGGCCAGGCCATTCGGTCCAGGAACCTTAAGAAAAGTGGATTCTCTCTTGTTGGTGGTGTTTGGATGAAGACGTCGGCAGTAGAGGGTGAGGCCATTATTGGAGAAGCCATAGAGGTTCAAGAAGAGGCAATTCAAGCGAAGGTAGCAGCAGCAGAACCAGCCGTTCCAGTTCAGCAAGAGGATGCCAGGGCAGAAGTGCGAGTAATCCAAGAGCAGCAGGAAGAGATCAGGGCTGAAATTGCAGTGGTACAGGAAGAGCATGCAGCAGTAGTAGGTGTTCAAGTAAATGCAGAAGAAGGCAGTCTTCAAGCGCCAGTGGTCAGTAAGCACAGGATTGAGGACATTCCTCAAGAATTCATTAAGCCCGTTGGGCAGGTTGAAGAAGTTGTCACCCCTACTTCCATGGTAGCTTCAATCCTTAGAAGTGTGCTGGATTCCATTCCCAGCACTCAACAGGAAAAAGAGTTAAATGTTGACAAGGAAGCTCAGCTTCAGGGGGAGAGCACTGAAAACCCCCCAGTGGATCATTTAGAGAAGGTGTTCTAACAAGCCCTTTTGAATCAGAAGAAGAAGAGGTAAATGTTAACAATGTGGAGCCCGTTGCTAGGGCAAGTGTCAAAGGAAAAGAAGTGGCTTCTGAGATCCCTTTACTCACCAGGAAGCCACATCAGAGGCTAAGGAAGAAGAAATTAAAGATCAATCTGAAGCCTTTAGTTTCTAGATGGATGAACAAGGAAAGATTTATGCTCTATGTAGTCCGGTATAGCATCAATCTTCATGAGCCAGAGTGCTGCAGCTAAGGATGTGGGCATTGTCAGAAATGCCTTCTGTTTTGTAAGAAGTGAGCTCCTCAGTATTAAGGAGTCTATTGCTGCTATTTCAGAAATCTTGAAGGTGCAACCTGCCAGCAGTTCAGGGCCATCTGGGCCAAGGCAAGAGGATGTTGGGCCATCAGGGCCAGTGAATGCAGGGAATTCTGGGCCATCAGTTGTCAATGAAGATCGGCCATCAGGGCCATTTTTGAAGAACCAACAGAGCCATCAGGGCCAAGAATTGTTGAAGAGGTGGCAGCAGCAGGGTCAGCTGAGGCTGTGAAGTCAGGGCCATCAGGACCAACAGAGGATGTGTCTGGGCCACCCAGGCCAGTGGAATCAGTGGCTGAGCCTGTCAGAGTAGAAGAACAAGTTGTAGCCCATGGGCCCCCCAGTTCTTCTCCTCTTCCAACTCCAGCCCCTCCTTCTCCACCATCATCCTCCACAACACCACCAACCCCTACCACTTTCAAACAGCCCCTTCCAAGAAATATTTCCTCTCCTACACCATTTCCTTCCTAGTCCTCCTCATCCCTTGCCTCCTCCACTCACATTCCTCCTCCTCCTCCTTCAGTTGAGGTTCCTCTAGCATCATCATCAGCTGGAGCCTCCTCATCTTCTGGTCCTTCCTCCTTTGAACCATCTGATGTTCCTCCATCTACAACTCACTCTTTCCTCATCCTCCTAGTCCTCCCTCTTTTATCACCATTATTTCGGAGAGTGCTTAAATTGATGCTCCCTTTCTTAGAGAAATCAAGATGAATTTGAAATAGCTATTCTCTGTTCAGTTTTGAAAGTTAGTACTCATGTTCATAGCACATGCTCTTCTAGCCCTGCCCCTATGAAAAGAAGACTAACTTCCACTCATTCCATTTCTTTTGAACTTGCTATCCACCCCTTTGGTTCTCTCTTACAGTAGACAATAAAAACAATAGTTGTATAGAGAATTTCTTCAGAGAACTATCTTTGCCACTCTCTTTGGTCTTCCATACCTCAACTTAACCGACCACCTAAATATCATTCTCCCTTTCACTTCTCTATCAAAATCTAAAAAATCCAAAATCTTTTCAGTAGCTGAAGCCAAAACTGAGGAGCAATGGGCTCGGGGCCACAAGGTCTTGTATAATAAGTTTCTAAATGCCAGGTCAGCCAGGTTTCCTCCGCGGGATCACCCCTTGACACTCTCTAAGTGGTTCCAAATTCTTCACAAGGACACCTAGGATCCGTTTGTTCAAAAGGAGTAGGGCTGTGCAAAATATGGTCCAAACTGAAAAACTGAACCGAACCGACCGGTTGGTTCGGTTCGATTTCATGAGTCAGGTGGTTGGGTTCGGTTCGATTTCATGAGTCAGGTGGTTGGGTTCGGTTCCAGGCTGGGAAACTGAAATGAACCGAATATAGATATATATTTATATAAATAATAAAATTATACAAAAAAATAGTAGTACAGTGGAGGGCAGCATCGCGCGCCCTCCACGCGCGTGGTGGTTGCGAGTTCGAAACTCGCGACCGCCGCAAAACGATGGTTGTGCTTTATATATATATATATATATATATATATATATATATATATAAATATAAACACAGGAAAAATGCCAGAAAAACGCCAAAAATTCCAGAAAAATAGGATTTTGGTTCGATTCGGTTTGCCGAATGAATTCGGTTCAGTTCGATTTCCTCAAAAAATGGAGGAAACCGAACCGAACCGAACCGTGCACACCCCTAAAAAGGAGATCGAGATGCTCAGGTATTTTCAAATGTTCAATGATTATCGATACCTCCATAATCTACTTGAGTTCAGCTTGGCCAATTCCGGCAAGCTATTCGTAATCTTGGTTCCCATGATGCTCATACCGAAGCCATCAGGGTTGACTTTGCGACCTTACAGGTGATGTAGTTTTTCTCCCTCCTCTTCATTATCTGGTCATGGACTCCGACGTTGGCTCCATTATTTTTGAGCATTTTGCCAGAGTCATGGGGAGAATTCATGCGCAGAAGGGAAATTTTATAGCTTTCAATAGATTCCTGTTCAGAGAATACCATTAGGGGCACATTAATGCAGATGTTCTTGCCCCTCTCCTATCAGAATCTGATAGGTTATCTCCCACTGAGTGGGCTAGTTTCTATCCTCTTTTTGCTCAGCAGCTTGCCGATCTGAATACTTCTCAAGCCAAGGTCAACAAGCCTCCTGTTTCAGCTGCTGAATTTCTAGACATGAACTCCATTCACCTTGTTCGAGATCCCTTTGCAACATGGGTTGAGAGATACAGGTATATGTAGCCATGAGAATTGAGCTGAAGCAAAAGCAGTTCTTTTATCCAGTTTCAATTGATCAGTTTCTCTCCTGTGCTAGTTTTGGAAAATCAAGTCATTACAAAGTTACCCTTGATAGAGACCGCTATGCACAATTCTTAAAGAGCAGCAGGTCCTTCATATCCAGATGATGGTTCCTGTCATGGGGCCTTCCTACTCCGTTGCTTATGGGTCTTTAGGCAATTCTTTGAAGAGCAGGAGTTAAGGCTTGGGAGGTCATTTCTCATCATGCCTCTCTTTTGTCTCCTACCTTCGACCTCCCTGTACCCCCTCAAGAGTAATATAAATACCTACTTTTGCTCTCTTATCTATCTTTTCTCTTCCTGTCTTTATCTCATTAATTTATCCTTTTGCTTAATAACAAAAAGGGGGAAAAATAAACATTCTGAAATACATTCTTCAAATTTCACTAGCAAATCTTATCTAGATTTATTTCAGAACAACTATATTTGTCATGTTTTGTCATCACCAAAAGGGGGAGATGGATGATCAGACCATCTCCAGATAATTTAATTATATACTTATTTTGGTGATTAACAAAACCTGTCAGCAATTACAAGTTTTTCTAACAAGTCTCCTTAAAGCTTAGTCACATAAAAATAAGTCAGGTGAAATCAAGCAAATCATGTAAGTATTCTTACTCTGTAGTATTCAAAGTACGCAACATGAAATCTTTCTATGTACACATCGATTCATTTAAGTAATAACGATTTCCACACTTCTATCAATTTCATTTCACAAGGATTGGGTAAGTGTCATACCGATTTTAGTTTTATAATGATTTCATAAGTGAGCGTATCGATTTTGATCTCACAACGATTTGCTAAGTGAGCATATCGATTTCGATCTGACAATGATTCGCTAAGTGAGCATATCGATTTTGACCTCATAACGATTTGATAAGTGAGAACAACGATTTGCTCTCACAACGATTCGGTTTCACAACAATTTGATAAGTAAGAACAATGATTTTCTCTTACAACGATTCGATTTCATAATGATTTGTTCTCATAACGATTTGATAAGTGAGAACAATGATTTGCTCTCACAACGATTTGGTTTCACAACGATTGATAAGTGAGAACAACGATTTGTGCTCACAACCACTTGTTAAGTGAGAACAACGATTTGGTCTCATAACGATTTGTTTTCATATCGATTTGGTCTCTGCAACGATTCGATGAGTTGCATAATGATTTGGTCAATGTAACAATTCGATACATTACACAACGACTTGGTCGTCATAATGATTCGATAAGTTACACAACGACTTGGTCGCTGTAACGATTCGATATAACAAACAACGATTTGATCACTACATCGGGTCAATAAGTGAAATAACAATTTGTTTGTAACGATTTGGTTATAGCGACCTGCTCCTAACAATTCACTTGTACTGTTATAACGATTTGTCTGTACAACGATTTGGTTATTATTGTATAATGATTTGTGTTCACATTGATTTGTTTATGGACAAGTAACGATTTACATAAACAACGACTCATTCACACAATGATTTCGTAAGTCATACTCACAACGATTTCTTGGGTCACAACAACTTAATATTCAAATATCTTGACAGTCAAAGTCATCCCGCGTATTTCTCTGACATCCTTGCATTTAATGCACCTGGATATTTGTCTGCACGATGCATGTCTAGATATCTTCTAATCTTTTGCTTCCATATGAAACATCTTTTTGAAAGAGCAGAATGGCATTTCTATCTAGGTGTATATTTGTTCTAATGTTGACTGACAACAAGAGACAACTTAGCTGTCTATGATTTAGCATTTCATGTGTGCAGGTCTCTGACAACACGTCTCTATACAACGTTGGACAAAGAAGAAGCTGAAGGATATCCAGAAGGATCTTCACCTTGCGTGCATGGAACGTAAAGGCCGTTGACTGGAAGCTTTGCAATACCATGCAGTCTAACGTATACCAGAGCATAGAGACAACAGACATATCAACGGCTACTTCCTCAAGAGAAGATACAAATACAAGACTCAAGACTCTTGGAAGACAACCTTTCTGAAAGAACTTTCCTGGAAGAATTTTTAGGGAACAACCTTTTCGGAAGCAATCTTTCACGCAAAACAGTCTTAGTAGAAGAGCCATTTCTCACTCCAATCCTTGTGTAGCTCTTGCTCTCTACGTTCTTGTTTAATCCTTTGGAGAGCATCTTTGAGTTCTGAGAGTTTCTTTCATAGTAGATCTTTTACTCTCAGTCTCTGCCTTAGATCTGGTACTTTGTGTAAACCAGGTCTAGGGGAGCTTTGCTTGACTTTCACACATTTCTATGTTGTGCCTCTTCGGGGTTGAAGAGAGGACCTATAGGTAATAGGTGGCTGTATTCCCTTCGTGTGAAGGAAGACCTGGGTTCCAGGGTGTTGTATACCTCTTCGGACTGTGAAGAGAAGGCTAGTTGCGGCTGGATGTGTAAGTGTCCTTGTGGGGGAAATTACCCTTGGGTAGTGAAATCTTGAGTTATTGCTTAGGGATTGGATGTAGGACTCCTGTGGAGAGGAGGTCCGAACCATGATAAAATCCTCGTGTAGTGTGAACGTTTTCATTGACAGGTTTTGATAAACAAATTTTAAGAATCCCATTCAACCCCCCCCCTCTGGGCTTGCTAATTGGGCAACAATGGTGAGGTGCACAATGAGGATGAACTTTGTTGTATTATGACAGTAAATACCAAGGAAAAGAAATGGGTAGCTTGCTAGACTAATATGATAAGATTCTAAGAAGACTTTGTACATAGTAGACTGCTAAAATACTGGTTAAAACAGTAGGTGTCGACAACCAGGAGGTGGCTGTCGACAGATAGCAACAACCAGAACATAGTTTGTTGGTTCTGGGACAGTATCTGTCGACAACTATGGGCTGACTGTCGACAGGTAGCAGCAGAACCAACAATCTAAGGTTCTGGGAGACTGGGCCTGTCGACAGCTATGGGCTGGCTGTCGATAGATAGCAACAGTCCTAGCAATTTGAGGGTCTGGGAGACTGGGACTGTCGACAGCTATGTACTGCTGTCGACAGCCTCCAGTTCTCCTTTCAAAAATAACTTTGAGTACACTTTAACAACACCAATTAAGGAACCTAGGATCAAGCTATGAATTATATCAAATAGAAGTACCTATTTGTAGCCTCCACAGTGATTTATATGCTAAACAAGCAAGACGAAACATAAGGTTACAATCCATACTTGTCTAGCTAGAAACTAAGCATTACGTAGTGCTGGAAGGATAGTCTTTATAACAATATTTTAGATGGAATGATTCCTACAAGATGAGCATTAAATCTCAAAGTACTTGAGGGTTCAAATCAAAGCTTGAAGTACAAGCATCTAAACATAAATTAGTCCCACGACTCTAAAGATATTTTGACTTCTAACAAAGCTCTATAACATGTACAAGGATATAGGGTAGAAGAAGAATAAAAAGAGTTGATCTTGAAGTAAAACAAGTTTCTTCTCCTCCCTAAGTGAGAATGCTTATCACAACTAGAAGAAGAATAGGAGGATTGTAGATGTACCAACTTAACTACTCTTTAGGAGTTCTTTATCATGTAGAGAAGACATGATTAGGAAGAAGGAGATGAGTTCTACCTTACTAAATGGGTAAACCTTCATGTGTTCCTGACTAAAGAACCTAGCCTAGCAAAAGAAGAGCTTCTCCTCAAAGTTGATGGCGTGCCAGCAATGTTTACACCAAGGTGAGAGCAGCTACAATATCAGCATGAGCAGAAGCAGAAGTAGTTGCATGGGCAGTGGAGCTAGCAACTCCAGCAACTCCTATAGCAGCAGTCCCAGTAGCTCCTCTAGCAGTAGTTTTACTAGCAGGGAACAGGGAAAGTAGGAGCAAGAACAAAGGGTATGGAAAGGTTCTTACGAAGGAGGGGAGTGGGTTTTATAAACCCAACAACTCTCTCATGCAGAAGACATATTGACCCATGAGGTGTCATGGTAAAAACCATTTGGTTTTTACCTCAACATGTAGCTCATGCAAGTTTCCATGGTTACACGTAGGAACACATGTGTTAGCTTTAACCTCCTAGTGTGGTGGCCTCCCCAAAGCCTTGCACGTACACCACTATAATTTCACCAAAAGTCCCACCGTAATTGGCCCAAATTTAGCTGACCCTTTAGACTTGATGTAAACATGTCCAAATGTTATCATCCATTTGTATTCACATTTTAACCATAAGCTATTGAAATGGTTTTACAAATTATAGTGATTTTAGTTTAATTTTTAGAATTTATTTTACACTGGGTGAGAAATTACTTGAAAAATGGTTGCGTTTACTCAATCTCGAAATCCGTACATCAACAAATCTGGATTTTACATTTTTGGCATCACCATATTTTTCTAGGAATTATGGTGTTCTCAGATTGTTTTCGTTACAGTTTTTAATGTCGCCCTGTCAGAGCGCGCACATTTGAGTAAGACACTGGGGTAACATTTATTAGTACTAATTAATATTAGATACATTATTTCAATCTAATAATGATAGCTAATCCAACAACCTTTTATTATTCTGGTTTAACAATGAATAAAATTGTTGGGGTGTTATAGAGTAAGTGAAATCCCTATCTTTTAGAGATTCATTTAGTGCCGAGGAGCCGTTCTCTGACTCTTTCTCCTGTGTAGGTGCGGAAGAGCGGGCTGCGGCTGCAACACGAAGGAGTGGGCCTTTACGTGAGAGCATCACTGTCACCTTGTTACGCTTGGGGGGGGGGGTTGGTTGCAGTCATGGTGGGGGTCCACCCAAGACATCCCACGCGAGCCGTCTGCAGAGGGCAACCTGTCGAGAGAGGCCCTGAAGATCGGTCTTGGGGGGGGGGGACATCCAAGGTAGACGCGAGATTTGGCCCATTTCCCGCAAGGGAATTTGGCCCATTAAGCTTCGTTTGACCATTGTTGACTGGCCTCGGATTCCATGTAGACGGCAGCATCGACTGCCGCCTACTACTGGTTGACGGCATGCCCCCTGGACGCCGACCCAGCTTGACGTCCACATCTCTGGACGTCTGCATGGGGTTGGCGGCAAGATCTTGACGTCAAGGCCGTTTACCTGGTCTGCGCAACTAACCCGAGAATATAGCCCACTTGCGCCATTGTCTCGCCCATGCAACGCATGGGCCGTTCCAACGGGTATATGGGCCACCTTGGCAGTCCCTTGACCCAGTAAAAATCCCATTTGGCCTCTCCCTATTGGTTGGAGCTTAAACACATGGATTGCCACATGTGCAAGTGTGTTTCTTCACACTTGAGCATCCAATGCTCTCAACCCCGAGCTCACTGTCTATATAACTCCCCTTGGTCCCTCTGAACAAGGGGGGAGAGGCTGGACGTCCATATGCTCAAGCTTTGAGAGAGGAGAGAGAAAATCATACCTTATCTTCCCAAACTGTTCTCTACTTCCTCTCAACCTGTGGGACGTCCAAGGAGGCTTCTAAGGAGCTGAAGGAGCCTCTGCAACGAGCTAGCATCACCAACAACGAGGATCACCTCCCCCTCTTCCTCCCTTTCCCTATTCTCTTTTAGATATTGCATGTCACACACTCTTTCCCACACACTCTAGGCACGTAGGTCACTGTCCTACACACCTAGAAAGGGGTTTCCCAACCAAAAACGGAGGGAAGAAGGGTGGTCATAACATTTGGCCACCCCTCTTCTCAAGTCCGCAACCGGTACGGGACTCTCCTTTTGGGCCTTCACTTTTCGTTTTGAGTATTTGCTGCACTATCTAGGGTCTAATTGAGTTTTGTTCTGTGGCAGGAACCATCCAAAGAAGACCGTGGAGCTCTCTTCCTTTGGCCGGCTGAAGGAGGAGAAGTTGGAGCTTCACCATCACCCGCGACGCGAGGCTACCACTCCGGCGTGATCACACAACTCCTTGGGCACAGGTAAGGCCCTGGCGATCACAATCATCTCCCATCCTCTTCCGGTTTTCTTGTTTTCCCTCAGTCAACCTGGTCAAACGAGGAGTCAACGAGGTCAACCGGCACATTCTCCATCGCCAACGAGGGAGCGGAACGTCCGTGAACCACCGTCGGAGAAGGTCACACCGGCCGGCACCGAGGACGGAGGCGGAACGAGACGTCCACAGTCTCTTTCTGGCGATCACGGTGGGACAAACAGTGCTGCTGCGGTCTGAGTGCATCCAGGTAGACGGCAAGCGATCTTGCCGCCTACCCAGGTAAACGTCCAGTCTTCCTGCCGTTGAATACTTCTTAGCGTCCATCTAGTGTGTCGTTTACTGTCTGTTAGCGTCAGTCGATCTTGCCGTTTACTTATTTCTGTTAAACTTGGCGTCAACTTGCTTGCCGTTTAGTTTCACAGAAGCCTGTTTTTCTCTGTTTTTGTTTGTTTTGCCTTGTTTTATTTCTTGTTTGCTTACTGTTTATCACTAACAGTCCTCAGTCTCCAGGGGGTTCTTCTTCTCCTCTTTTCTAGCCTCCCTCACATTTCTAGGATCACCTTCTTCGGTTCACAACCTTTTACTCGGGGATTCCCGCTCGGGTAAATCGGGTTGGCTCCGAAGAAAACTCTATAAGTCCCTAAATTCCGTGGATTCCCTCACGGTACGGGGCAGGAGGACCTTTACCCACCTTGTCTAGTCACCTATTTACCGGGATTCGAGTGAGCTTTGAGAGGACGGTCTTACCAATCAACTTAACTCAACACACAACTTTGGTAATTTTTAAATTTTGGGGACGTTGATTGCTAACATTGTTGGTAGAAACCCACATTTCTGTCTAAACAGTAAAGTTAATCAACTTTAACCACTTAAAATCCATAGGTTGTGTGCTAATGGACACTTGGTTGGATCCTATTGACATGGCTAACAAACCGGCTTTTGAATATGATGATAATATCAATGAAATGGTCGGTATGATTAATACCAATGTCCAGCCTGAGGAGTCAGTCCAATCATCCTCTCAGGCTGATAATGAAGAAGTGAGTTTAAGGGTCAATCCCACTCATGATCAAGACAGTCAGGAAGACCCCGAGTTTGCTAGACTCATGTCCCGGTACTCGCCCGAGGATATCATTTCTATGATTTCAAAGCATACTGTCCGGGCAGCTGCCTCCCCTTCCACTCCATCTTTATCCCCATTCAATGCCTCCACATCTAGACCCACTCCTAAACCGATCACCCCATCCGAGTTCCTGTCTCCGCCTTCATTCCTCCTGTCACTCCCGTTCCTTTGCATACTCCGATTCCCACTCCTCCTTCTGCCTATTCGCCACCTACCCAAATTGCACCCCTCATTCAATCTAAATCTGTTCCCCTTTCGGAGGTTGAAGGTCTCGTTAGGAAGCTTGTAGCGGATTCCTTATCCATTCTAAGCCTCATTCGCTACTAAACTACTGCAAGCTCCCCAACGCTTACTTTCCCCCCGACTTCAAGGCCCAAAGTACCGCAAGTATGATGGGACCTCCGACCCCAATTTCATCTCGCCGGCTTCACCATGGATTCCCATCGGTGGTTATATGATCGGGTCCTCTTAGTTCACCTTTTCCAACATCATTGGAAGGGGAAGCTTTGAGGTGGTTTACCTCTCTACCCGCATCCGACCTTGTTAATTTTGACATAGTCTCCGAGCGTTTCATCTCGCACTTTTCATACATGGCCACTCAAGTCCCCACACTTTCCGACTTGATGGCAGAAAAGATGAAGTCGAACGAAGACTTTGTAACCTATGCCAACCGATGGAGGTCCATGGCCTCAAGAGCCGACATTCCTATCCCGGAGTCTCAAGCCATAACCCTCTTGGTACTAACACTACTCCTGTGCTCCGCTCTGTCTTAATGCTAAGTGAGTTCCACTCCTTCTCACATCTCTACAACAGAGCCAGGGTAGTTGAAAATCAAATCAAAGACTCCTCTCTCCCCACTTCTTTGAGGAAAGCCGAAAGCTCGCAAGGCTCCCGCGGCACCTACCACCGAAGGGGTGACCGTCAATGAGTCTGTAAATGCTTGCAGCCAGCCTTTGAGGCCTCCCAACAAATCCTCTATCCCTCCGTCCAAACCTCCCTCCAATCCTCACCAATTCCCGTCACATCCTTCCAAGCCGTACTCTGCTGTTCCTCCCCCTTCTTCCGGCTACACCCGACCTGGCCCCAAAAGGTCGCACTATCCTCCCCTCCCAGAGACTCTTGAGGACGTGTTCTTCGCCCTCATGTCATGTGATGCCATCCAACTCCCCCCACAAAGGGAGAATAACAACCCGAGGATTGACACCTCCAAATATTGTCCGTACCATAGAGCCCATGGTCATTTCATCACCAATTGCTTTACCTTCCGTGACTGGGTCTATGATATGAATGACCAGGGTAGAATAATTGGAGGATGTCAAGGTGGCCATAGCCAAGTCTAGGTACACCAAAAGGACCTCGGCATCTTTAGCAACCTCTCCCCAATCACCAAAATAGCAAACCCTCCTCCTCAAAATCCCAGGAAAATGTCCACACCATGACTTGTTCGGAACCCCGGGTCGTGAGGAGAGAACAACAATGGGGGGTAGAGGGCTTTGATGAGTGGTATCCATGTCCCACTGTAGAGTCCCAGGAACCTCCCACCTCGGTAGATGCCATCCTTGAGGAAAAACCTTTAGTGCTTATCCGACCTCCTCAGGACACTACCCCACTGTCCACCCCCTCTGCCTCCGAGTCATCTACCAGACCCCTTCAGCTTATCCGCCCTCAGTCTCAGGAGGCCGTCCATGTCACACTTGGAACCGGATCGTTCCTCCACCTCCGCGGCCCTCCCAGGATGAGGAGGATAATGTTCCTCCGCCCCCGGCTGGCACCGAATATGACATTCTCCAACATCTTGATAAGACGCCGCGAGGGTGTCTATTTTAGAGTTGATTCGGAGGTCGCCGTCACATCAATCCACTCTCTTCCAATTTCTCAGAAAATCATGGTTAATGATGACCTCCCTCCTAGTGGGGTCACCAATGCCATCCTTTCCCTCACCAAGGACCTTCGATCTCCTTCTCGGACAAAGATCTTGCCACCCCCGAATGTTTCGCTTCCTCTCTGTCTCACCATAAACCTCAATGGGGTTTCGGTGGATTCACTCTTATTGACACCGGGGCATCCATTAATGTCTGTCCGATGAAGACCCTCAAACAGCTGGGTCTAGGAGAAATAATCTGGAGAAGAGTTGCTCTACCATTGCTGCCTACGACAATTCCAAAAGAGTTGCCAAAGGCAAGATTGCTCTTAAGCTGGGAGTCGGACCGGTTACTATGACCACTGAATTCTTAGTTCTGATGTCGATCCGGCTTACAAAGCCATCCTGGGTCGTCCCTGGCTAGAACAGACCCTAGGAATCCCTTCCACCGCCCATCAATGTTTCAAATTTCCTTATAATGGGCGGATTATCAAGATCAAGAGCATTCCCACTTTGGAGACTCTTAATGCTATCACCTCAGAGCAGATGCCACATCTTTTCGTTCCAGATAAGGGGAAGAAGCCAGTCATGTCTCTCTTCGATTTCCCTCCCTGTGATTTGAGCCATCACCCTCAATCTAATGAGAAGCTCGAGCAACCTCCCTGCGCCAAGGAAAAGGTTGGGAAGTGATGGCCAACATCGGCTATGTCCATGGCTATGGATTAGGAAAAGAAAGCAAGGGCAGATCCAGAGTGTTCGGGCCATTAGGAGGTTGCTGCCAAAAGCTGGACTAGGTTTCCACCCGACCCGGTCCATCCCGATCCATTCATACCTTACCAACCTCTTACTTGGACCTTGAATGAACATTTTGTCAAGGGCCACCCAGCTGGGACCCGAGAGCCATTGATAGAAGAAACTGCCTTGCTCTGAGAGTGAGGAAGAAGAAGAAGAATCAGGAGAGGAAATGGCAGAAATAGAGGAAGTCTGTGATGACTTCGGCCTCCTCTCACTCTTTGGGTCCGAATCCCCCCTTCGCCATCTCTACCCTCGTCTCTTCTGCTTCCAATCTTCCATCCGCATCTACTCCACTCCTATCACCATCTCATCTCTCGCCCATCCAGTCGAGGCCACCTTGAGTCAGCAACTCATGGTTTTGGGCCTTGATTCCAAAAAAAACGCCAATTATCAAAGTTGGAAATGCGAGATCTCCATTGAGCACCCTTCCTCTTTGGAATTCCGCTCGGCCAAGGGCCGACGCTCTCCCCGTTAAATTTTCAATCCTCTGGGAGCACTTCCCATGTACATAGTTGTCCTGTGCATAGCAGTCTAGATCCTAGTTTAGATTTAGGTCTAGAGTCAGGTTTAGGGTCCAGTTTAGAGTCAGGATTAGGAGAGTCTGGTCCCTCTCAACCATGCATTCGTAAGAGAAGGGTAGGCAAGTTCCTGCCCGATATGTCATGGCCTTGGCCGAGAGGTGTGCCAAATTGAGTCAAGTCCCGGAATTTCTTGAGGAGCCTGCCCTCGTAGAGGCAGACTTTGAAGAAGGTGATTCTGTAGATGACGGTCTAGGGGTCTATCTGCTAGATTTCAGTGAGAAAGATGGGTTAGGAGAATCTGGGTCAGAAGAAGAGGAAGACCCAGTGAGCTCCTATGTGGATGGCACAAAAAGGTTCGACGAGCCCACCACGGCTGCAGACGAACCTACTAAGGAAGTCAATCTTGGCACCAAGGAATCCCCGAAGACAGTGTTAGTCAGTGCCAACTTGAGTGAAGAAGAAGAGCATGCGTTGGTAGCTATCCTTAAAGAATTCTCCGACGGTTTTGCTTGGTCCTACGAGGACATGCCGGGACTCGACACCTCTTTGGTCGAACACCGGTTAGTCCTAAAAGCCGATGCAACCGCCGTCAAACAAAAGCTAAGGAGGCTACATCCCAAGCTAGCACTCAAGATCAAAGAGGAGATTGACAAATTGCATAAAGCCAAATTCATCAGGGTTGTGCTATATCCACATTGGGTAGCTAATATCGTCCCGTAATGAAGAAGGACGGTAAGGTTAGGATCTGTATAGATTTCCGAGACCTTAATCGTGCTTGCCCAAAGGACGATTTCCCTCTCCCACACATAGATGTCCTAGTGGACAACACTGCCGGGTTCGAAATGTTATCTTTCATGGATGGTTTCTCGGGGTACAACCAGATCCGTCTGGCGGAGGAAGACCAGGAGAAAACTTCTTTCACAACGCCCTGGGGAACTTACTGTTACGTCGTCATGCCCTTCGGATTGAAGAACGCAGGAGCAACATATCAAAGGGCAATGATGGCAATTTTTCATGACATGATGCATGTGCACATGGAAGTCTATGTGGACGATGTCTTGGTAAAATCAAAGACTCGACATGGCCATGCTGAAGTCCTCCGGGCATTCTCCAACGGTCTAGGAGCATAAGCTTAAAATGAACCCCAAGAAGTGTGTCTTTGGAGTCTCTTCGGGGAAATTGCTTGGGTTCATAGTTAGCAAAAGGGGGATTGAGATTGATCCCAACAAGGCCAAAGCAATAATCGAAATGCCTCCTCCTAAGAATATCAGAGAAGTTAGAGGGCTGATTGGCAGACTTCAATTCATTAGGAGATTCATTTCCCAGCATTCAATCCGTTGTAAGCCCTTCTACGAGATGCTAAAAGGAGAGGCAAAATTTGATTGGAACGATAAGTGTCAAAAGGCCTTTGATGAGTTGAAGAGTTACCTATTCAATCCCCCTGTTCTCGCTCCTCCGGTCCGGGTCGGCCTTTATTGCTCTATGTATCAACTACTGAAGATTCAACTGGAGCAGTTTTGGCCCAATATGACGACGAGAAGAAGGAGAGAGCGGTGTACTACTTGTCCAATTGTTCAATGAAGCTGAAAAGAGGTACACCGCCATGGAAAGAACATGCGCGGCCGTCGTCTGGGTTGCCCAAAAGTTAAAGCACTATTTCCTGGCGCATGAAGTGAAACTTTTGGCGCGTATGGACCCTATTCGGTTCTTGCTTGAGAAGCCCGTCCTGACTGAGCGGTTGATGAGGTGGCAAAGCTTTCTCAATCAATTTGATATCACCTACGTCAACCAAAAGTCAATCAAGGGGCATGCCATAGCTGAGCACCTAGCCCATCACCCCTTACCTTCGTATTCTCCTGTCGACGAAAGCTTTCCCGATGAAGAGTTAGGAGCCATCATCGATGGTGAACCTTCATGGGTGCTTTACTTCGACGGGGCTCTCAATTCTAAAGGGTGTGGATAGGGGCAGTCCTCCTCTCTCCGGAAGGGGTAGTCATTCCGCATGCCTATCATTAACCTTCCGAGCCACGAACAATGTGGCCGAGTATGAGGCTCTCCTAGTTGGATTGAAGATGGCATTGTTGCTCGGAGTCAGGAATTAAGGATTATTGGAGATTCGCAATTGATACTCCGGCAATCTCTCAGCAAGTACCAAACCCGGGACCCCAAGTTGAAACCATATCAAGAGTTGGTTACAAAAGTAATCCGGCAGTTTAGGAAGCTCACCCTTGTCCACACTCCTAGGGCCCAAAACATCCTAGCAGATTCCCTCGCCTCTCTGGCCTTCCATTCCCATTCCTTTGGAAAGTCCTCCGAAACCGTCTCTGTTCAAAGGCTAAGAATCCCTTCTCATGCTGATCCCTGGTTTGTCCAACTTCAATCTCCCTCCTATCGAATCAATGCACTCTCAAAAGAGCCTGAAATCGACCTCGATGATGGCCATCCCTGGTATTTTGACATTGAGAACTACCTCAAAGATGGATCCTTCCCGGATTACGCCACTTCTGCCGATAGACGGGCTATTCGCCGTGTCTCCGAACGGTACAAGATCATAGGTGGCGTTCTCTACAAGAAATCCCTCAATGGGGTCTCCTCCGTTGCCTTGATGAAATCGAATCTGAAAGCATTGTTGAAGCTGCTCACTCTAGTGAATGTGGTGGCCATGTCAATGGTAGAGCAATTGCCCAAAAGTTGCTACGACACTATTACTGGCCTACCATGGAAGAAGATTGCACCCATTTCGTCCGTCACTGTGCTAAATGCCAATTACACGGTGATAAAATTCATGCTCCTTCTTCCTCTCTTCATCCCCTTATTGCTCCATGGCCTTTCGCCATGTGGGCATTCGATGTGGTCGGTCCTCTCGCGGATAGAACCGGAGAAGTCCGGAAGAAATCCTTCATTCTGACCGCCACAGAGTACTTACAAAGTGGGCTGAAGCAGAAGCGTTCATAGAAGTCAAAGCATCAAGTTGTCAAGTTCATCAAGCGCAACATCCTTGCAAGGTTCGGCGTGCCTCGGGACATCGTCACCGACAATGGACCACAGTTCACTTCACAGGAGCTTCGCGACATGTGTGGTAAATATGGCATTAACTTGCATCATTCATCACCATACTATCCACAAGGTAATGGACAAGCGGAAGCTACTAATAAAACTCTCATTAAAATCATAAAGAAAACATGCAAGTCTCACAACAATGCTGACTGGCCAGATCGCTTGGTTGAAGCTCTTTGGGCTTATCGCACCTCGGTCCGAACTCCTACGGGGCAAACCCCCTATGCTTTGACATACGGATCAGATGCGATACTACCATACGAGATCTTCGTCCCCTCACTTAGAGTTCAATTGGATTCCGAACTTGATCCTAATCAACGTCGGGAAGCCTTATTGGCACAACTTGAACTCTTAGATGAGAGACGAATGATAGCGGCTGACCATGCTCAAGTCTATCGTCAGAGAATTGCACGTTTTTATGCCAAAAGAGTTCTTGAGAGAAATTCGAAGTGGGTGAGATGGTCCTTAAGCGTAAAATCATAAAGGCACCAGGTCCCAGGAGCAAATTGCAAGAAAATGGGAAGGTCCATTCGTTGTCAAAGAGGTTTACTCAGGGAACGCTTATAGGCTAGTAGATGCCGGGAGTTGAACTAACCCATCCATGGAATGCAGTCTACCTCAAGAAGTTCTATCCTTAGTCGGTCAGTCATTCATCACTTGTCAACGGTTCGGGTTTAAGTCTCTACTTTTCCATTCGGTCACCAGTGAGGTAGGACTTATTCACACACCACACAATGTTAAATATTGCCCTTTGGCTGGAAAATCACAAGTACACTCAGGTGGTCTAATCCGGTCAATGAAGTTCCCCTATTCTTTTCCTATTCGGTCATGTCTAGAAACGGAACAAACTACGAGTAGGGGACCACCTCTCTCTTTAAAAAGGAACAAGGTCGCCATAAAACAGGGGCAACTATTAAGAGCAAGAGGCAAGATGTCAAATCAAGCCGCAAAGGGGGAAAGAAAAGCCAAAAGGTCAAAAAGGGTAGCAAAAAGTACGTACCCGGAAAAAGGCTGACCAACTCAAGGAGGTAGCAAAAAGTACGTGCCTCACCCCAGAAATAAAATAAGAAAAGAAAAGATTTCCCCTGAAAACAATGGTTGACCAAGTCTGCTTGATATGAGATGTCGGTTTGGAAACAGAAAATAGTTTGTACCAAATCCTCACATGACTTCCTATGCATTTCTTTCCATTTCTCCCACTAGGGGCAATCTGGCCGTATAAGACCCACTGTAGTGGAAAACATCAAGAAGGCTAGGGGCAATGTCCAACATCAAGGATTTATGCACACCCCTCCTATTCGTGACCTTCATGGTTAAATAGATTGTGTAAACCCTATACCCCGACATGTGATGAATATGTGTCTTAGAGTCAAAAATCCAAAAAAACAAAAATGCAAAAAAAAAAACAAAAAACAAAAAACAAAAAAGAGGTCTTTGATGTATATATCTCACATTGTACATATTTTCTCCCAAATTTTCTCCCTTATTTTCAAAAGCCAAAAAATAGAGAAAATCAAAAATCCAAAAAAATTAGTGGTACCATGTATATATATTAACATTCCCTTTATTTTCTTATCAAAAAACAACAAAAAAAAAATCAAGAAAACAACAAAACACAAAAAATGCATGTGCATATTTCCCTTTCTGTTATTTTTATGTTCCTATCTTTGATTAGAAATTAGCCCCTTGACCAGATCTCAAGAAAGGTACATCATTTGAGGCAAGGGGCTAAAGCAGATCTACACTAACATTTTTCTTCAAGTGTTGTGAACGCAGGTATCAAAGCACAAAGGAAAGCACAAAAAGTGACAAAAGTCTGCGAATAGTTCCACTATAATAATCCAGTCCATGTACATCTCATAAACAGGGGCATACCCCTGGTGGTACAAAAAGGAGCCTCGCTCCTCACTCTCCCTCTCTCTGCTCCCCCTCTGTAGGCCTCTGCCTACGGGAGCTGCTCACCTCCTCCTCCTCCCTCTCCCGACGCCGGTCTGGGAGAGGAGGTCTGGAAGCCGTAGACGCCTCGGGCTCGGCACCCCTCCTCGCACTACGGAGGGGTCCCCTAGCGACACGATGTCGTCAAGGAGGCGAACGCTGATCGGTCCTCGCCGGCGTCGCCTGCTGGCCTGCCGCTGCTGCTCCCGGCGCTTCTTCAGCACCCGGTCCTTGAGGATCTCGTAATCCGCGGCTATCCGTGCTCGAGCCGTCTCAGCCTCCCTCTCCCGCTCTCGAGCCTCG
This sequence comes from Colocasia esculenta, assembly GCA_014218235.1. Classification (NCBI taxonomy): domain Eukaryota; kingdom Viridiplantae; phylum Streptophyta; class Magnoliopsida; order Alismatales; family Araceae; genus Colocasia; species Colocasia esculenta. The sequence goes on along the minus strand of CM024763.1, from coordinate 29,847,548 downwards.
AGCAGGCGACCCCTCATGGTGGCCGATCGTCCCTCAGCTCCTCCATGGCTGTCACCATGGTCCGCCGCTGCAATCAAAAGCAAAACAAGGATCAGTCTCGAACATGTGCAAGAAGGAAAAGAAAGAAGGAAGTGTCTACCTCGGCCTCCAGACCGGAGATCCTCGCCTCGAACTCCAGTCGCAGACTCTCCATCTGCGCCTGGAGAGTAGCCGCATCTCCTCCCTGCCGCTGCATGTCAAGGGGCAACATGTTAGAACATTCAATATACATTGAAAGAAAATGCTAGTAGTTTAATGTTTTACCTGAGCCTCAATCTCTCGAGCCTGCTCCTCAAGCTCTCGGACCCTCGCCTCTGCTCGGTCCAGGGCCCTCTGCAAGCGGACCGCCAGGTCCCCTCCGACTGGCTGGGCACGAGCTCGCCCCGCGTCCCGGCTCGTCTGCCTCTCAATAGCTCTCCTCTCTGCATTCACAAATCTTGGTCAGAAATCAAATCAAATCAATGTCAATTTCAAGATCAATGGTTAATGTTACTTACCAATGTCCTGACCTCAGCCCGGAGCCTCGTCAGCTCCACCTCCTGCTCGGCCAGTCGCCCCTCCAGGAGGCGGATGGCCTGTGACTCCGGCATCTGCCAAATGCTTCAAGGTTAGAATCAATTCAAATTCAGATCCGACCAAGGCTTAAAGTTAGAAGTTTACTCACCACTCGTCGGTCAAGCCGGAGTCGCCCGGCATATCGTGTCCTGTAGTCCTCCAGTACGCTGAACTGTCCTGGAGGCCCTCGTGGCGGAGCACCTGCTCACCGCCCGCCCGCCAGTAGGCGACGGTGCTCCCATGATCAGCTCCCCAGTCGCGGTCCTCCGCGAAGAACCGCCGACGTGAGTGCCCCTCTCTCCCGAGGGAGGGCACCTCGATGGCCGGCTGGTGCCAGCCCAAGGTCCGTACTACCAACTCCAGATACAGTACCTCGCATGTCCCGAGGCACAGTAAAGGAGGTGGCGGTCGAACAAGGGGCGACCCGCCGCCACCGCCGGGTGCGAGGCGTCCTCCTCACCCCGATATGGGGTCCACACCACCTGAAGGAAATGAGAAAACACTGATCAGTAACATCAAATGCAGCAGTGATTGAAAAAGAGCGCAAAATGAGGGTTTCATACCTGATCGTGCGGGTAGTGGTCAAGTGCGACCCGCACATCCCCTGCCCTCCTGTCGGTGACCCTGGGGTCCGGGCCACCTCCCACCTCGTCATGAGAGGCACCATCATCTGGCGCCCCTCTACAAGTGTCCCGCGCCCCATGGGGAAGCGGGTGTACCCCCAGACCTGCAAGAAGAGAAAGTCAGTCAGTCAAGCAATTTAATCAATTGAAATTCAAGTTGAGCTTTAAAGGAAGAAATTGCGTACCTGAAGGAAAGGGGTGAAACCCCCAGTGCTCTGAGAGCGCTGCGAGCTGCTGGGGAGAAGTGAGAAAAGGTGTCCCAGCATCGCAGCCCCCCAGGCATACCTCCCCGCCTGCGCTAAATCTCGGAGAAGCAGCACGAACTTGCAGTTCATCTGAGATGACTGCGTCGCAAACAAAGCGTCCGAGAGAAGTAGCTCACGAAAATCCGCACCGAGCGCTCCTCGCTCCGGTCTCCTAGGTCGAGCACCCCCGTACTCCGGCATAGAACTCGTCCAGTGACTCCAGGGGTCCTCTCCTCCTCCCCCTCAATCCAACAGCATCAGACAACGATCCGAGCAGGATGCTCCGGATCGGTCTCCTCCTCCCGGCCACGAACTCTGGCCCCAGCAACTCTACGACATCGTCGTAGTAATCCCTCCTCTCCAGCCCGACTACCGGCTCTCCCTGAACCGGCAGTCCCGTGAGATACGCCACGTCCTCCAACGTGGGTATCATGTGACCCCAGGCATGATGAATGCCTTGCAGTCCTCCTCCCATCTCTCCCTCAGCGCCTCTAGGTAAGGCACATCTGGGTGGAAAGGGCGTACCGACAGGAGATGTCCGAAACCCATCCTGCTATCCGGGCTGCTGGGCCTCTGGGAGGCGCGTGGTACCATGCCCAGCAGAGATCCCATGTCACTCTGCTCCTCATTCTGCCTTTCCTGCAGGAAACACAGAAAATTAAACGTCAGCATCGATTGCCGTTAAGCCAAAAGTTGGCGGCAATGGGTGCCGTTTACTTAAATGGCGTCCAGAGGTGGCCGTTTAGTTCATGAGTAGACGTCCCGCCCATTGCCGTCAAGTTCCCCTTGACGGCAAGGGGTTGGACGTCAGCAAGAACTCGACGGCAACCGATGTTGCCGTCAATTTCCTGCTGACCCGACGGCGCTTCCCCTGTTTCCCCCGTCTTTTCACCAAATCAACACACTCACACAGAGGGTTTTGGTACTTACCCGAGGTCGTCGAGGTGCCTCCGCCTCCGTCTCGTCTCCTCCCTCGGTCTCGTCCCCCTCCGGGATGTCCTCCACCGCCATTTCTTCCCTCCTCCGCCATGACCAACTCCTCGTCTTCCTCCTCCGGTTGGCGACGGCCAGTTGACGGTTGGTTTCTCCCCTCCTCATCTTCAGTCTTAAGCTCGGTTTTCCCTTTGCCTTTTTTCCTTCTCCCGGCGCTTTGGAAGATGGAATGGCGCCGGAGAAGGCGTCGGTTCAAAAAAAGGGCGTTTACTGGTTTAACGTCAACCTCTGGCGTTTAACTTTATCTGGCGTCAAGGTCTGGCCGTCGACGTACCTTCAACGGCTAGGGTCTGGACGTCAATGTCCTTCAATGTCAGACCTCGAAGACTGGTCGACGGCTAGGTGTGGACGTCTAGTTTAAACTAGACGGCTACCTATGTGGACATCTATCTCAGTCTCAGTGGTGGCACCAGCTTGTGGACATTAAACAGTTGTTGGCGGCCATCGATGTGGACGCCAATTGCCCGCACTGAATCCTCACATGGCAGTCTTTTGACATTCTTAAGGCCATTTCAGTTCACTCCTTCCACATATCAATCCATGCAAGTCAATTAAACCAAATGCTAAAGAATCTTTATTCATCTAATTGTGTTACAAACAAGGGAGATACATCATTTGCCCTACGGGCCATAAAGAAATCACAAGAGACAGGACAGATGGTGTCTGTGAAATCCTCGTACTGCCATATGTCTTCCGGCGTCTCCTGCACTGCCAATCCCACTCTTACTCACTGTGTACTTCTTCCATGTCTTCAAGCTTTCTTCATCTTTCTCATTTCTCCCAGTAACAATCACATCAGCACCATGAATGAAGTTGGGATTCCCCGTGGAATCCCAAGCTGACAATGGCACCGATGTGGCTGATACGCCACCATCTGATCTGCTCCCATTAGCCACAGATCTCTGTCCTCCCTGGTCCTTGCTCTGAACTCGATTGTCCTCATGAAGAGCGGCCTCGCAATGAAGTCATCCATTACCAGAAATGCCAGGTGGTCTCTCCATGCATCTCTGCCCTTCAAGTGTGCTGTCAAACACTTGATTCATCCTCTGGCTCGTACCATGCCCTGCTGCAATGCACTGAACTCCGAAGGAAGACTCTGGAGGGGGTAGGTTGTGCATCAGTAAAGTCAAATTTTAATGAGCTTCCATCCATACCTGGAGCAGAAACAAACTCCCGCAGGTGCGTCCGCCTAGGCTCATGGTGGTGAGCGAACTGTACAGGTGAGCCAGCACTGCAGGGGCAAGTGACTGCCCGCGCCATAGCAGAGACAGAATCCCCACATGCTCATAGAGGATGAGGTCACCGCTCGTGGGGAACAGGAAAACACCAGCTAGGCAGAGTGTCAGTCCCCGGGTTGCTCTCTCTCCGCCAATCTCCCTCACATGCTGGATCAACCACCAGCCAGCCGGTCTAGGAAGATCCCGTCCTTTTCGTCATTCGCAGCACACCTCTTTCTTGTCTCTTACGATGTCTGCGAGGATCTCCCACGGGAGAAGAGGAGTCGCTGCATCGTACTCCAGGCACCGCTGCCACCCAGAAACAGCTCCACCTCTCCAGCAGCACGCTCGCCTCGAATCCCTGGAATACGAAGGTGTGCGTGTGCGGATGCCATCTCTCCACCAACGCTCCCAGGGCGTCGAATCCCCACCACATCTCCTTCATGTTCTTGGCCAAGACTACCATGAAGTTCAAGTGCCATAGTCCGATAAAGCCTCGCATGTCCAGCGTAATGGCATTAACCAGATTCACGAGCCAGGAAAAGGCCCGTACCTGGCCTTGGCTTGGGAATGCCGGATCTCCTGCATGAGGGCGGGGGTTCTGTAAGAGTGTTGCTTGGGGCGTTTTCAGCCCAGGAAGGAGCAGAAACTAAACATCACTTACCTCCCCATTGGCAGACGAGTGCTCAGATGACCCGGAACCTCGCTCAGGATCCCGGGTTCGTTCCTGTAGACTTGCTAGTCGATGAGGAGGCCATTTTTCTGCGCCTCTGTCTCTCAGCTCTCTGGTTCGCAGCAGGAGCAGGGAGGGACGGAGGAAGAAGATGATAGAGTCCTTATGGGCTCCCATCTCCTATATTATCGGTCTGATCCGCTGTCAGGTAGACGTCCAGATCGGTGGACGTCGGTTTAAGGTTGACGGCAACACCTGTAGACGTTAACCCTATGACTGGCGGCCATCGATGTGGACGTTGACTGACCGGAAGTTTAAATGTCTTATTCTTTATATGGCCATTATCCATTATCTTGTGCTTCGAGTTGTTTTGCAGATATCTTAAGCACAAGTCGCGCTTCAATTCAGAACGCTCATGCGACCTTGGGCGTTACAGGTATGTCTAACATAGGACCCCACCAGAGGCGAATAACTTGGCGACCGTGAACCCTGAGTTCCCCTTCACCAAAAACCATGATGGGTTTGCGATCTCTCAGTTATTCGTATGGCCTTTAGAATTTTCTCTGGTGCTAACTTGCATTTTAGATAGGCAGCCCACACCAGCATGCATCTTCACTGCTAACATTCTTTACTAACACTCAAAAAAAAATGGTGATTTTCCTCGAATATATGATTGCTCCATGGCTTCCTCAGCTCAGGTAGCCTACTGGGTCCGTCCTTCATGATTACCCAGGTTGATATCGGGTCTTGTTGCCCTCTTCTTACTTGTCCCACCGTGCTTTCAACAAATGATCATTCTAGCCTTATTGAGTTCATTTGAGCCTTCGCCAGTCGCGAGCTTAATCCGGACTTCAGGCTTTCCAGGCATGTGATTCCAGTTAGAATCTTTTGATAATCCTTTGAGAGATCAACCAACTCCTTGTCTTCGTGACCTCCTAAATTCGGGACCGACGTCCTGATTAGGCCAGCGAGCCCACGGCTCCGGTTACGAGACCCTCCTGATTCAACCGTCATATTACAAACTCCTTTGACTCAGACACGCCGGAAACTAGTCAAAGTCCAACACGGCCATGCCAGGGACCCTACCATTGGGTTGAGGTTGTAGTTACACGGGTAGATCATCCTTTTCTTCCCCTATTTGTCTCTCAGAAGATTCGTCATTTGTTCCTAGCTTGTCTCTTTCGTTTGGTTTGCTAGAACTCCTATCCTCGGAAATGGTCCGTCCATTAAATCTCCGCGTCCTTTGTTTACCGAGACGCCAACCTTTCAGTCGCTCTGCTCCCTTGCAAGACCGGACGTCTCGGAGGGGCATTTGTAGACGCGAGATTTGGCCCATTTCCCGCAAGGCAATTTGGCCCATTAAGCTTCGTTTGACCATTTGTTGACTGGCCTCGGATTCCATGTAGACGGCAGCATCGACTGCCGCCTACTACTGGTTGACGGCATGCCCCCTGGACGCCGACCCAGCTTGACGTCCACATCTCTGGACGTCTGCATGGGGTTGGCGGCAAGATCTCTTGACGTCAAGGCTGTTTACCTGGTCTGCGCAACTAACCGAGAATATAGCCCACTTGCGCCATTGTCTCGCCCATGCAACGCATGGGCCGTTCCCAACGGGTATATGGGCCACCTTGGCAGTCCCTTGACCCAGTAAAAATCCCATTTGGCCTCTCCCTATTGGTTGGAGCTTAAACACATGGATTGCCACATGTGCAAGTGTGCTTCTTCACACTTGAGCATCCAATGCTCTCAACCCCCGAGCTCACTGTCTATATAACTTCCCCTTGGTCCCTCTGAACAAGGGGGAGAGGCTGGACGTCCATATGCTCAAGCTTTGAGAGAGGAGAGAGAAAATCATACCTTATCTTCCACAACTTGTTCTCTACTTCCTCTCAACCTGTGGGACGTCAAGGAGGCTTCTAAGGAGCTGAAGGAGCCTCTGCAACGAGCTAGCATCACCAACAACGAGGATCACCTCCCCTCTCTTCCTCCCTTTCCCTATTCTCTTTTACATGGCATGTCACACACTCTTTCCCACACACTCTAGGCACGTAGGTCACTGTCCTACACACCTAGAAAGGGGTTTCCCAACCAAAAACGGAGGGAAGAAGGATGGTCATAGCATTTGGCCACCCCTCTTCTCAAGTCCGCAACCGGTACGGGACTCTCCTTTGGGCCTTCCACTTTCGTTTTGAGTATTTGCTGCACTGTCTAGGGTCTAATTGAGTTTTGTTCTGTGGCAGGAACCATCCAAAGAAGACCGTGGAGCTCTCTTCCTTTGGCCGGCTGAAGGAGGAGAAGTTGGAGCTTCACCATCACCCGCGACGCGAGGCTACCACTCCGGCGTGATCACACAACTCCTTGGGCACAGGTAAGGCCATGGCGATCACAATCATCTCCCATCCTCTTCCGGTTTTCCTTGTTCTCCCTTAGTCAACCTGGTCAAACGAGGAGTCAACGAGGTCAACCGGCACATTCTCCATCGCCAACGAGGGAGCGGAACGTCTGTGAACCACCGTCAGAGAAGGTCACACCGGCCGGCACCCGAGGACGGAGGCGGAACGAGACGTCCACACCAAGGTGACGAAGAAGGCCATGAAGAGGGTCGATGAGCAGACGGCCGAAGAGGAGGAAGTCCCCCAACTTCAGACACAGAAGAAAATGAAGCTAGTGAAGGCGGTCGAGTAGGTGAGGCCGCAGACGACAATTGAGACAAGGCCCCTATCTACAGAAGGGGTTCTTTCTGAGCTAGGGCTAGTCGTTGTCAGCCACCAGTCTGATGAGGACTCCCTGGCAAAGCAAATAAGGGTGCCCGAGCGCCGAGGCCCAGTCGTGGATGAGCAGAGGAGGGCATTGCTACTGAAGCGTATGGTGCCATAGTGGAGGTGCCAGAAAGAGGAGCCGTTGCTGCCCAAGGGTCCACTCCTGCGCAGGGCGCAAGGATGCCACGCCTGAAGGAGGGTGGTGCAGCGGAGGCATCCAGCGTTGTGGTGGAAGCATCGGTTACCGAGGTGGAGGGCGGAGCCGTCGCCATGCAGAAATCCACTTCTGAGGTGGCAGCTGAGGGAACGCTCGAGGAGGAAGCGTCCAGGGCCGCAACTCCTACCCTCCCTACCACAGGAGTGGTTGCAGAGGGTCAGTCACAGACGACGGTGACAATACCGCCAGCAGGCGGTTGTGATCGAGGAGGGGGGATCTTGAGGGACACCCACCGTAGGAGAAGGCTAGGAGGTGGCGATTGCTGCGGGTGCCGACATCGTAGACGCCGGAGAGGGCCCTTCTGGCGAGAGCGAACAGGTGCAGCTGCCGAGCACCGGGTGGACTCCAAGGAGGATCAGGTGCCTTTGTCACAGGTGGCACCCTGGTTGCGACATGGTCACGCCAAGGGGGGCCTGTCGCGACAGCTTTGTTGACGCAGCATACCTGGCCGTCGTGACATGGTCGTGACGGGGGTGGGTGTCATGTTCCTGTTGTGGCGTCTGGAGGCGTCGCGAGTACTTTTCTGACAGACGTGACCGCTTCCTGTTTGTCAGAATGGTTGTGTCGTATGGCAAGAGTGTACAGAGTTGACGCGACTTGTCAGGCCGTCATGTTTGCTTTTTCGGTCTTCGAGATTTGACCGCCTATTTGGGTTACACCAGGGGTGGCTATCGCGACATGGTCACACGGTCTTTGTCACGCGGGCCGACCCATCTCATTCTAGGGGCCGCCAGTTTAAAAACTGAGGTTGCACCCCATTCTCCCCCGCTCGTTCTCTCTCTTCCTCTTCTTCCCTTTTCTCCCCCCTCGATCTCCCTTGCATTTTCTCACTGGTTCTTCGTGCTCGAGGTGCTCGTGCTGAGGTGGTGTCACCTTGTTCGTGCAGGGGACGTGGTCTTGGTGCTGGAGTGAGGAGGAGGTGGCCATTTCAACGTGACGGCCCCAACGAGTGGGCTCTACAGTTGAGGTAGGGACCCTTGATCCTCTCGTCTTGGCATGGTCCCTTCCCCCTTGAGATGGTGTTTTCCTTGTGGTTTGGGGCGTGGGAGAGTGAGAATCCATACTCGTGTTGAGTGAGGTTCCATTGAGCGTAGATTCTTGTATATCCATGCTTTTGTGGGGTTTAAGGGTGGTTTGGATGATTTATGAGCTTTCCTACATGCTCTCCATGCTCCCCTTGTTACGCCCCAACGCGAAATATCAGAACGCGAGGCAATTGCAAGTAAACGGGTATAGAGCGAAGACTAGACATCGAACCATTTCACAATGAATAATACTAAAGCAAATTCTTCTCATTATTAACTTTCCAAATGTCTAGTTATAACCACTAATATCAGAGCCAATCTATAGGGCCCAATTACATTGAAATAAAGTAAACTAAACTCAAACTTCACACAACTACTATAACATTAAACATAATTCTAGGATGCTAGGATACTCATGATATCACTCCTGGTCATTCCCATCCTCTTGAGTGTATGGTTCATCCTCAATCTCACATGAGAACACATAACCAAAAACGCAAGGTGAGCGATAACGCTCAGTAGGACTTAAATCTTAGGCTCAAGCAGACTTTAAGTAATTAATGCTTTTAAAAGGCAGAGTAACTAATGATAGAATGAGAAAGTCAATCATGGAAAAAGATAGCATGATAGCGCATGAACGAAATAGCAAGAGTTTCCAAATATAGACTTTCCAAAAATAGCACAAGTGTAAGACCCGGCCCCCTTGGGCCCTTGGCCCCGTCCTCAGGGTCGCAACGGGCGCCCTGGCTGCGACAGTGTCGCGCCAGAGAGGCCCGCCGCGACAGTGTTGGTGACGCGCCGACCTGGTTGTCGCTGAAGGATCGAGGAAAAGGTGTGGATAAGATCTAGAAGGGGGGGATGAATAGATCTATACCAACTAATGCGGAAGCTTAAAAGTTTTTAGAAAAACTTTGAGAATCAGAGGCAATTAAGAGTGAAATCCACAGATCTGAATTGAGATTAAGTGAGTTGGTAAAAGAGGTGTGAAAACCAGTTGATTAACTGAATTTTATAAGGAAACTTCGTTCTTCAGTTGTACTTCCTTGTAGAAGATCAGATTGGGAAGAGGCTTGAATTCTTGAAGTCCCAAACGATGCTCTGCACTTTTGAACTTCGGGATCTTCCTTGAAGTCGCTTCTACTAGATCTGCTTCCTTGAGATGCTCCAATTGCTTCTTCAATGATCACACTCCAATTCTCATGCTTGATTGATGAGAATTGGTCTTCAGAAGACACCAGGAGAGCAGAGGAGGGAGATGAACTCTTCTTGCCTCCAAGGATGCTCTCGAGAGGCTCTAAGAGTTCTGGTTGGGTCTCTTTTTTGATGGATAGCCAATTGGAGGCTTTTTATACCCAAAAGTTCCAAAGATACCCTTTGGGTACAAGGGCACACGATCCTAGGTTGATACACCATCACCCTAGGATGACACGTGGCAACCATCAACTTTAAGTTCCAGATTTTCTGGAGTGTGTCGACCTGCCCTTGTGGTGGTGTCGACACACTGGCTGGAGACTGGCAGAATACGTCGCTGGATGAGACTTTGGTGTCGACCTGATTGGATGTCGTGTCGACCTTATGTCCCAATCTGAAAACAGGCTGTTCTGGGAGAGGGATCCAGTGTCGACCTGCCCGCATCCTGCGTCGACCTCCGTCCCAGACTGCAAACAAGCTGTTCTGGGAACGAGGTCCAGTGTCGACCTGATCCTGATCCTGCGTCGACCTCCTGAGTGGCCTGTTTCTCAGAATCCGGTGACTCGTGTCGACCTTCTTTGTACTCGTGTCGACCTGAGATGACCATTTCTGCATCTTTTTGCCTTGGGGCATGAAGCACTGTGTCGACACCATGGTAAGTGTGTCGAAACCATCTTTGCAAAAAAAATGTTTGTGCCTGAGATTCAAACACATAAATCAATAGTTAAATGTATTATCATGAATATATATGATAAGTGTGCTTTGAAACATGCTTTTTGAATATAAATTTCATGTGTGATGTATTTAACATGTTCCAATTAATTTGCATTAAAATCACCACTTGTCATCATCAAAATAAGAGGGGAAATGATTTGAAATCACACTTAACCCAACATTCACATCTTTGTCGCGACAGGGTTGGGAGTCGCTTCCTTGTCGCGACACGCTGGGCTGTCGCGACTGCTTTTCTGACATACGTGACTGCTGTCCTGTCTGTCAGAACGGTCGTGTCGGGTGGCAGGGTCGTACAGGGTTGACGCGACCTGCCAGGCCATCGCGTTTGCTTTTCCGGACTTCGAGGTTTGACCATGCTTTGGTGTTGCACCTTGGCGGGCAGTCGCGACATGGTCGCGACGCTTAGGGGCGTCGCGATAGTGCCGATGTCGCGCCTGGCCGCTACGTCACATTCTGGGGGTCATCGGTTCAAAACCAAGGGCGCCCCCATTTCCCTCTCTCTCCCCTTTCACTCATTGTTCCCTCTCTCGAGCTCTCTCTCGGTTCTTGGTGTTTCCTTCGCCCGTGGTGCTCGTGGTGAGGCGTGGTTGTGCCGTTCGTGCAGTGGACGTGCCCGTGTCGTCCGGTGTGAGGAGGAGACAACCGTTCCTAAGAGAAGGCCCTAACGGGTTGGTTCTTCATGTGGAGGTAGGGATCCTCGCTCCTCTTGCCCTGACCATGCTCCCATCCCCCTTATGGACCGTGTTTCTCGATGGTTTGAGGGTTTGGGTGAGTGAGGAATCCATGCTCGTAGTTGTGTGAGTTGATCCCTCGAGTGTAGATCCATGTTTTCCTTGGGGTTGAGGGTGGTTTGGAAGATTTATAGCTTGTAATATATGTAAGCATGCTTCCCTCCCTCTGTGGTTTGATTGTATGGTGTTTTGGAGGTGATCTCCAGAGGGGGTGTTCTGGAATGCCCCTCGGATGAAGACGCGACCTATCGTGGGGTCGCGATGATGTCGCGACCAGCATGGCCACCGTGACATCATCGCGACGCCCAAGAGCGTCGTGACCTGGTCGCGTCAGCTAGGGCCGCCGCGACAGTGTCGCGACTAGGTTGGGTGTCGCGACATGGTTGCGGCAGCCCGCTGCGTCGCAACCTAGACCGAGAGACAGGGTTTAGCTTCCATTGTTTTCGCTTCTTGTACTGTGTCCATGGCACCTGTGCTAGTTTTCTAGTACGGTTCTACACTAGTCGTTCGCCTGGTGCTTGGCACTTGAGGGCCTATCCCGTAGAGAGGTTGTTACCGTTGCCTGGGACCCCCATCCTCGTACTCTCGTTGAGGACGGCTCCTGGCTACGAGTGTGCTCGAGTTGGCAGCCCATGTGAGTGGACTCTGGAGAGGAGGGGAAAACGATGGTTAGGACAGCGGCGATGGTCGTTTGCAGAGCTCTCGTGACTAGTTTGGGACGTTGAGGACGTTCAGGGGTTCTTCTACGCGGTGCAGACTAGTTAGTCCTTCTTCTCACTGCCTCGCTCCATGTGGCCCCGGAACCACTTGGAGAGGCTAGGCGTGGGACCGTAGTCCTATAACGTCCCGTCATTTAATATAGCTCTAAATGTCGGAACGTGAACGCAAGAGGAATAATGTAACGGACCGGGGTACTTATGCCCAATAAGGCTCCATATCCAAATCCGCCTCCTGCGAACGGACCGAAGTCTCGCAAGGGATATCTCACACACGTGTCCAGTAGGAATATAAAGACAAACCACAACAGTATAAGACACAAGAAAGAATATGTGCTAATATCTGCATATAACAATTTACAACTGTCCCATTACATTAATTCATGTCCAAATAAAAAGTACAACTACCTGGGGTATACCCCGAGGGAGCACAAGCTCACATAACACAATTACAACACAACTACTGGTGGTACAAGTCTGCCACAACCTCCTCCACGCGCCACACCAACCACAAGCCCTGAAAGAAAGCTATAGGGGAGTGAGCCTCGACAAGTCACTGGCTCAGTAGGGGCTACCCAAAACAACACTGGAACCTGAAGAGACCTCAACCTTAGAGGGTTTCACTGGCAACACCAAACCATTTCATGCTCACAAATTTATTCAATTAACAACAAATAAATACAATTATGCTGATTCATATAAACTCCAGAACAGAGAAGGGCAACACGACTAGTTTAAACACACTAGCTCGCCCAACAAGTGGTATGCCTAAGCCACAGCCTCACAGGCTTACTACAACAACAACTGGTCAACTAAGCTATGGGCACACCGGCTTAATATCACCTAGGCCTCAAGCTTCACAGGCGAACCACAACCATTACCACAACAACAATGACAGCAATAGGTTACCTAAGCTGCAAACTGCACCGGCACATCACTGCCTGAGCGAGTAGCTTCACAAGAAACCTAAACACAAAGGGATAGGACTGCTAGCCAGAAGCTAATCCACAATATCCATACCGTAACATGTCAAAAGTAATGTTTAGGGTAAAAGGACTATTAACCAAGGGCTAGTTCCTTATACCCCAAACCTCATAATGCCAAAGGCCATCCACACAAAGTGGCGAGACTGGTTAAAACACAACAAGTGGAAGGTCACAACATACAACCTTCACGGAATACAATTCCACATTAATACCAGAAAAGGGCTGGTACACAGTGTACCACCATAAACCACTACCCTCAAGGGGTACAGGTACCTACCACCACGGGGTACCACAACGGAAATCATAAGTAAACTAGTGCCACCCAAGGCACACATGGCGAACTAAACCATAAGACTAGTTCCATAATAGGGCAACCATTGCGGTTCAAACCACGATTGGTGATAACACTCACCAATTACACATTAAACTGTGCCACCACGGGGCACACCACCGCTAGAACCACAGTCACAACTGTGCCAACACCTAGGCAACCTCCATGAGCCAAACCGTAACCAACGAGTCACAAAACACACAAGCCACAACCAGTGACGGTGCACGAGTCGGAAAGGAGCGACGCCACCACACGGGAACAGACTACTGGCTGATCAGGCCAGTATCCAACCCAGACAACGCAACACAAGAACTACCTCTCAGTCTCGCAGTCACGGACGAAAGGTCCAACTTCCGCTCCACGGGAAAAGTCAAACAACTGTGGAGACCAACCAACACCACACCCGCAGACACACAGCTGCAGGCCCATGCCTGGCACCTCTAGGGTCTCTGGCCGAAGCACCCTAAAGTGAGGCATTGGAAACATGACTAGTGGGGACCAGTGACGTCTACTGGTGTCCGTACCCCCAACTACGAGCGCGCTACAAGCGACTAACAACAAGTACCAAAGTCACTGTCTTTCTGCCGTCTTTCCCTCAGCCGGACGTACAACTCAAACACAGGAGTGAGGGTGTCCATGACAGACGACACAGACCTCGACAGTACAACACAAGTACGGGACAAACCCCGAGCACAACAAACACACGTGCCTGGCTCACAGAGAAACTGGGGTACCCGACTAGAGAGGTATTTCGGAACAGGCGCCGGACCACCACACTCGGCAAACTCAAACCGTAATGTATACACCAACCACTTTCTATTATCATTCACGGACACACATTAATATTAAGAATAGCTTGTCTCAGTCACCCTGTGACTTACAAGCTAGTATATACAACACGCACATAACCACATAGTCATCATACTTATCATCTACTAATTACCCTACTAACATTATCTACATAAACCTCAAAGAACCAGGCTAGGTTCACGTCGGAACCTCACTGCCTCAACACCACAAACTAACCATAACGATTACTAACGGTAACACAATGACGTACAACATGCCATGTACATATGAACCATATGCACACGACATCTAAACACATATACACGTGTATAGTATACCATGACCAGTGTACTACACGTCATTCACGTAAACAATGTTTCTAACACACAGACAACAAACACATATGTGTATTACACATTAATCACGTAAAGCATGCCCATTTCGCAAACCATACGCTCTATGAGCGCAACAAGTGCATTGGCTCACACCTGTCATTGCCATGCACACACAACCACATGATATTTATTAAAACACGAAGAATAGCGTAAAACACACTATGCTGAGACATGCACAGGTTGGCGGCAACATCGATTGCCGTCCACAGAATATAAACGGCAGTATCCCTTGCCGTAATACAAAATAAACTTGATATTAACGGCTAAACAAAGGCTGGCCGTTAATCTCCAACTGAAGAACTCAACGTCAATCGAGGTTGACGCCAAGATCTTCAGCTCTCTGTGCACACAGAACACCTAAACCGGCCCAAGGCCAATCATACGGGCTATCTAGCCCTACAAATGATAAGAAAACAAGGGGAAACACTTCCCCTCACATCTGTATACTAAAAATAACCTGGAGAAACAAGATCCAATGATTGGATTGATCAAACCACCCAATTTCCCAACATGGAGACCTCTTTTCCCAAAAACTCATGTAACATCCGATCTATACAAACAAAGCATGGTAAATCAACTAGAAGAGATCAACGGGTCCAGTCCCTACCTCAAAAAATGCGATTAAACTCCTGAAGAACCTCGAATCACGCCAAAACCCGAAGAGCTTCCCGTGTGCACCGCCTCTCCAATCCACCATTCCCGCTTGATCTGCCGCTACCACGCGCACCACGGACTTCCAACGCGCTCCCGTCGGCCGTTGGAAGTAGAGGAGAAGCGCAAAGGTGGAGATGGGGGAAAAAAAGGAGAGAAAGATGGGAAAGAAGAGAGCTCGGGCTAACCCTAAAAACACAGCCGCCTCAGGTTAACGTCAACCTCTAAGCCGCTAACCAAACCGCCCAACTAGGCGTCCACATCCATTGCCGCCAAGTTCATGCAACGGAACACACTAGAACCATTGATAGGCATCCACATCGATGGACGTCAAAACCATGTTAACGGCAACATCCTTGCCGCTAACACACAGTCAACGTCACACACCTGGACGCCAACCCAATACTGATGTCCAGCTCTCCGAACACCACACAGATCCATAACCAACCTTGGTAAGGATCCACAAAGATCCGAAAAACGCGCGACGTTACAATATTATCACCTAAAAAGAAATGTCATCCTCGACATTCAACACAAATTAATCACATAAACCGGATTATCACCTAAAAAGAAACAAAAACCGTACGCAGAGCAATTGGAATACACATCTTCTGCTTTTGCTTCTTACATTATGTGCACTGACTGATTTTATCTGCTCATCTTTCTATTTGTTTTGCTTTACCTCTCTTTCATTCATAACTGTTTTACTTCATAAGTTCAGTTTGGCACCCCTACTTTTAACCATAAGCGAGTCTATTTTCCTGGTGGTGCTTTATTTCCTTGGACTTGACCTACTTCCACATTTTCCTGAGCAATTCTATTCTGCCGATAGCGCTTTATCTGCTTGAGCTCGATCTACTTCACATTTTCCGGTCTATATGTGCAACAATTATTTCCAGATTATTTTTCTTACCCAAATCCTTTCACTTTATTTTGCTATCTCTAGGTATGTTGCTATACCCAATCATATTTAAATTTTCACATTTTTCAGTGCCATTCCCTTTTTCACATATCATTACTAGCTGCCACACCGTCGCATCTATATGCACCCATTTAACCATTTAATTTGTGGGTTATAGGCCCACCACGCTTCCGCTGCGCCACTCTGATTATACCAAATTCTGAACAAAGCCATAAATTTGACCTTAATTTTAATTTCACAGACTTCACACACTTACTACTGGAAGAGAGCACTAATACTTCCAGTCTACTTTTCTTTATTCTAATTGAATTACCTGTTTAAATTCTGAATTCAAACATGCCAGTGAAAATACATTTTCTTGTAAATTATATTCTCAAACGGATGCTGCCTTTTTCTTACTTTAATGCTCATCTTTGTCCTTAATCTTAATCTGCCTTCGACACAAATTCCTATTCTCTTGTTTTCATAAATCATACACGAATATTGGCATCCCTACTTTTATTTCTAACACGGTGATCCTGTACAAATCTTTCTATAAAATTCCTTACTCATTGCCATTTACTAGCCAAATATCTTTCCTTTGCGATTCTCAGAAAAATCTGACTACATACTGTTCTTCTTTATCCTTTATTTACCCAGCTGGTTACTTCCGCACATATCTACACAAATTTTCATATTAAATCTTCAATTACCATTAACATTCATAACAACACTTTTTTCTAAAATTCTTACACACCTATCTCAAGCCACAAAACACATTTTATCTGGCTATCACATGCTATCAATTCTTTATTCATCAGCACCTTATCATAGGCTGAATTACTTCACTTAATCATTTCATAATACATCATTAATTAAACTGCTTCCTGATACTTATTAACACAAATCTCAAATACAGCAATGACCTTTACTAAAGTTCTTGGCTACAATTGTACATTTTAACAATCTTAATCATATTGCAATCGCACTGCACTATTCCTCAACATAACATTGTTCTTTTTACCATTTCATCACATCATTACTCTATGCCTGTCCTTAGCAACTCTAGCCCTTACTGGAACACATTCACTAATTTTTTTATAACTAAATTCATCAATCCCTTTGATCTCTGTAACTAAGGTCTTTTCAAACAATACCAGAATCACACTTACTGTATCATTAACTATACTATTTCTTTGCCAAAATCCTCATTTGCAACTTATTATACCAACGCTATTTCTTATCAGTGACATTCTACTGATCTGTCACAACAACACCCCATACCTGCCTCTGTTAACTCTGCACCATACTAACATACAATAGACATATCCTTCCCATGACACTACTTTATCTTTCTCCTCTAGTTTCTGCATCTGAAAATCCTTAAATACTATACTTTAACTGCACTCTAACACACTGGTGCAACCGCAGAACTTATACCATTATTCACACTGCAACTTAACAACAGTTCACAATTACCAAATTAACACACAGAACCATACGATTTACGTGCTAAAAACCCACGTGAAAACCACTTTAGACCATACAAAACCACAGACTTACTACCAGCAGTGGACATTAATACATGTATTGGGACATTGTCTTTCCATATTCTAACTGGACCATGCTCTGATACCAACTGTAACGGACCAGGGTACTTATGCCCAATAAGGCTCCATATCCAGATCCGCCTCCCGCGAACGAACCGAAGTCTCGCAAGGGATATCTCACACACGTGTCAGTAGGAATATGAAAGACAACCACAACAGTATAAGACACAAGAAAGAATATGTGCTCATATCTGCATATAACAATTTAAAACTGTCCCATTACATTAATTCATGTCCAAATAAAAAGTACAACTACCGGGGCATACCCCGAGGGAGCACAAGCTCACATAACACAATTACAACACAACTGCTGGTGGTACAAGTCTACCACAACCCCCTCCACGCGCCACACCAACCACAAGCCCTGAAAGAAAGCTGTAGGGGAGTGAGCCTCGACAAGTCACTGGCTCAGTAGGGGCTACCCAAAACAACACTGGAACCTGAAGAGACCTCAACCTTAGAGGGTTTCACTGGCAACACCAAACCATTCATGCTCACAAATTTATTCAATTAACAACAAATAAAACAATTGCTGATTCATATAAACTCCAGAACAGAGAAGGGCAAACAGACTAGTTTAACACAACTAGCTCGCCCAACAAGTGGTATGCCTAAGCCACAGCCTCACAGGCTTACTACAACAACAACTGGTCACCTAAGCTATGGGCCACACCGGCTAATATCGCCTAGGCCTCAAGCTTCACAGGCGAACCACAACCATTACCACAACAACAACGACAACAATAGGTTACCTAAGCTGCAAACTGCACCGGCACATCACTGCCTGAGCGAGTAGCTTCACATGTAACCTAAACCACAAAGGGATAGGACTGCTAACCAGAAGCTAGTCCACAATATCCATAACCGTAACATGTCAAAAGTAATGTTTAGGGTAAAAGGACTATTAACCAAGGGCTAGTTCCTTATACCCCAAACCACATAATGCCAAAGGCCATCCACACAAAGTGGCGAGACTGGGTAAAACACAACAAGTGAAGGTCACATCATACAACCTTCACGGAATACAATTCCACATTAATACCAGAAAAGGGCTGGTACACAGTGTACCACCATAAACCACTACCCTCAAGGGGTACAGGTACCTACCACCACGGGGTACCACAACGGAAATCATAAGTAAACTAGTGCCACCACAAGGAACACATGGCGAACTAAACCATAATAAGACTAGTGCCATAATAGGGCACACCATTGCGGTTCAAACCACGATTGGTGATAACACTCACCAATTACACATTAAACTGTGCCACCACTCGGGCACACCACCGCTAGAACCACAGTCACAACTGTGCCAATACCTGGGCACACCTCCATGAGCCAAACCGTAACCACCGAGTCACAAACACACAAGCCACAACCAGTGACGGTGCACGAGTCGGAAAGGAGCGACGCCACCACACGGGAACAGACTACTGGCTGATCAGGCCAGTATCCAACCCGGACAACACAACACAAGAACTACCTCTCAGTCTCGCAGTCACAGACGAAAGGTCCAACTGCCGCTCCACGGGAAAAGTCAAACAACTGTGGAGACCAACCAAAACACACCCGCAGACACACAGCTGCAGGCCCATGCCTGGCACCTCTAGGGTCTCTGGCCGAAGCACCCTAAAGTGAGGCATTGGAAACATGACTAGTTGGGGACCAGTGACGTCTACTGGTGTCGTACCCCCAACTACGAGCACGCTACAAGCGACTAACAACAAGTACCAAAGTCACTGTCCTTCTGCCGTCTTTCCCTCAGCCAGACGTACAACTCAAACACAAGAGTGAGGGTGTCCAGGACAGACGACACAGACCTCGACAGTACAACACAAGTACAGGGACAAACCCCGAGCACAACAAACACACGTGCCTGGCTCACAGAGAACCTGGGGTACCCGACTAGAGTGGTATTCCAGAACAGGCGCCGGACCACCACACTCGGCAAACTCAAACCGTAATGTATACACAACCACTTTCTATTATCGTTCACGGAACACATATTAATATTAAGAATAGCTTGTCTCAGTCACCCTGTGACTTACAAGCTAGTATATACAACCACGCATATAACCACATAGTCATCATACTTATCATCTACTAATTACCCTACTAACATTAACTACATAAACCTCAAAGAACCAAGGCTAGGTTCACGTTGGAACCTCACTGCCTCAACACCACAAACTAACCATAACGATTACTTAA
This sequence comes from Colocasia esculenta, assembly GCA_014218235.1. Classification (NCBI taxonomy): domain Eukaryota; kingdom Viridiplantae; phylum Streptophyta; class Magnoliopsida; order Alismatales; family Araceae; genus Colocasia; species Colocasia esculenta. The sequence goes on along the minus strand of CM024763.1, from coordinate 29,827,952 downwards.
CGGTAACACAATGATGTACAACATGCCATGTACATATGAACCATATGCACACAACATCTAAACCACATATACATCACGTGTATAATATACCATGACCAGTGTACTACACGTCATTCACGTAAACAATGTTTCTAACACACAGACAACAAACACATATGTGTATTACACATTAATCACGTAAAGCATGCCCATTCGCAAACCACGCGCTCTATGAGCGCAACAAGTGCATTGGCTCACACCTGTCATTGCCATGCACACACAACCACATGATATTTATTAAAACACGAAGAATAGCGTAAAACACACTATGCTGAGACATGCACAGGTTGGCGGCAACATCGATTGCCGTCCACAGAATATAAACGACAGTATCCCTTGCCGTTAATACAAAATAAACTTGATATTAACGGCTAAACGGCTGGCTGTTAATCTCCAACTGAAGAACTCAACGTCAATCGAGGTTGACGCCAAGATCTTCAGCTCTCTGTGCACACAGAACACCTAAACCGGCCCAAGGCCAATCATAGGGCTATCTAGCCCTACAATGATAAGAAAACAAGGGGAAACACTTCCCCTCACATCTGTATACTAAAATAACCGGAGAAACAAGATCCAACGATTGGATCGATCAAACCACCCAATTTCCCAACATGGAGACCTCTTTTCCAAAAATCATGTAACATCCGATCTATACAAACAAAGCACGGTAAATCAACAGAAGAGATCAACGGGTCCAGTCCCTACCTCAAAAACGCGATTAAACTCCTGAAGAACCTCGAATCGCGCCAAAACCCGAAGAGCTTCCCGCGCGCACCGCCCCTCCAATCCACCATTCCCCGCTTGATCTGTCGCTACCACGCGCACCACGGTCTTCCCACGCGCTCCCGTCGGCCGCTGGAAGTAGAGGAGAAGCCTAAAGGTGGAGATGGGGGAAAAAGAGGAGAGAAAGATGGGAAAGAAGAGAGCTCGGGCTAACCCGAAAAACACAGCCGCCTCAGGTTAACGTCAACCTCTAAGCCGCTAACCAACCGCCAACTAGGCGTCCACATCTATTGCCGCCAAGTTCATGCAACGGAACACACTAGAACCATTGATAGGCGTCCACATCGATGGACGTCAAAACCATGTTAACGGCAACATCCTTGTCGCTAACACACAGTCAACGTCACACACCTGGACGCCAACCCAATACTAATGTCCAGCTCACCGAACACCAACACAGATCCATACCCAACCCTCGTAAGGATCCACACAGATCCTAAAAACGCGCGACATTACAAATACAGAGTAGAACTCCAATTAATTGAGCAGAAAATTTCTCGGGCTTTATAAATAAAAAGATTATTTATTCATTGACATTCTACATGTACTACATGACTCTCCATTTACAACTTAAACTTAAATGCTGCAAGGATTGATCTCTCTGCCACAAATCCCGATATCCTGCCTTAGAATTGTAGATAACCTGAAAAAGTGGAATGTGATGAGCTAACTAGTCCAGTAGAATTCAATCCTCAAATCAAGAGAGTTGAAATACATAATAACCACGATAAAGGACATGATTGATATCAAAGAAGGACAAGTAAACATCTTGTCATAGAGGTGAAACATGAAGATAGAGGACATACTTTTTATCAAAGAAGGACAAGTAAGTGTCTTATCATGACAGTGAAATTGGAACATAATACTCTAGTACAAACATGCCCCGGAATTTACTGTGCAGCTCAGAATTCTGGCTCACATAAACATTCACACAGGACAGGAACATGATGGCCATTCGAGCAATGTTGATGCTATGCCAAGCATCCAATTGGCTCACATATATATTCACACAGTACAGGAACATGAGGGCCCTATTCATGCAGTGTTTGATGCTATGCCAAGCATCCAGTTGGCTCACATATATATTCACATAGGATAGGAACATGATGACCATAATCAAGCAGGATTTGATGCTATGCCAAACATCCAGTTGCCCTTTATCATTCCGTACGACCAGTAAATGAATTCGGGTGCTCCTCCCAGGACTGGACCAGCCCTTTGCAAATAGTCAGTTGCCCTTTATCATTCCATACGGCCAGTAAATGAATTCGGGTGCTCCTCCCAGGACTGGACCAGCCCTATTTGCACAGGCATATTAGTCAAGGGGGGTCGCCACAGGTGGTTCATATATAATTAACAAGTGTGCTCAAACATTCACACTCTGAGGAGGTCAAGGTCTTACGAATTCAGTTATAGGAAATTAGAGTCAACCGAGTACTATTTGGAAGTGATACTTCCAGAATAATTCAAGGAGGGTAAAGTACACAATATGGATGAGTTCTATAGTGATAGGACTAAAAGGACTAAAGAAAAAGAAGATGGTAGCTTGCTAGGTTATAGGGTGAAGTTTTAATGAGAGTTTGTACACAGGAGGTTGATAACATATCAATGTAAAAGTCATATTAATGCAAAATAAGGAATGTGAAGGTTTGACTTTTTCTTCAGTAGGAGAGGGCTCCATTGGAGAAGTCATATATGTGTTTATCATTTTCAACGGATCTTGGATTTTATCATTCTACTAGGTTATTGAATTATGAGATTTTTAGGTAGGCCAAATTGTGAGAGATTAGAAGACGCTATTTTGAAGGAATCACCAAAATCTTGTTTTTCTTCTTCGGAGGGAGAGTTGACTTTTTATTGGTAGGAGATATATTTATGTAAATAAGGTATGAGTTTGCAGTCTTGCAAGGGGTCTACTAACACTTCTGGAAGGAAACAATCCTGACAGAACATATAGAAATCTGGCAAACTCCACAGCATGGCAGTCGAATGTATGGTAGTCGAATGTAGTATTCAACTGTAGCAGTCGAAGTGTGGCATTCGACTGCAGTAGTAGAATCATGTATAAAACTGACAGTCGAATTGCATGTAATACTGTAGTAGTCGAATGTATGTAATACTGTAGCAGTCGAAGTGTGGCATTCGAATCATGTATAAAACTGGCAATCGAATCATGGTAAAATGACAGTCAAAATTATGTATAGCTGAAGTCTACATGAGTTGGAGTCTTCATGAGTTGAAGTCTACATAAGTTGAAGTCTTTATGAGTGAAGTCTACATGAGTTGAATTCTACATGAGTGGAGTCTTCATGAGTTGAAGTCTACATGAGTTGAAGTCTTCATGAGTTGAAGTCTTCATAAGTTGAAGTCTACATGAGTTGAAGTCTTCATGTACATGAGTTGAAGTCTTCATGAGTTGAAGTCTTCATGAGTTGAAGTCTACATGAGTTGAAGTCTACATGAGTGGAGTCTTCATGAGTTGAAGTCTACATGAGTTGTAGTCTTCATGAGTTGAAGTCTACATGAGTTGAAATCTTCATGAGTTGAAGTCTACATGAGTTGAAGTCTACATGAGTTGAAGTCTACATGAGTTGGAGTCTTCATGAGTGAAGTCTACATGAGTTGAAGTCTTCATGAGTTGAAATATACATGAGTTAAGTCTTCATGAGTTGAAGTCTACATGAGTTGAAGTCTACATGAGTTGAAGTCTTCATGAGTTGAAGTCTTCATGAGTTGAAGTCTACATGAGTTGAAGTCTTCATGATTTGAAGTCTACATGAGTTGAAGTCTACATGAGTTGAAGTCTGTCTACATAAGTCGAATTATGTAGAATCAAAGTCTGTCACTCCAACTCCTTAACAGAGAGTTAGAGAATTTTGCATTATCTGGTTAATCATGCATGGAAATAGGGATGTGAAATATAGGATTATAGAGGATAACCTACCCATGATAAGCTAGAAACCAATTACAATATGACACTAGAAATATGTCTATTTCTAGAGCAGTGACTTCCACTGTGGTACAAGACATACATAAAATGTTATGGGTATTCAAACAATAAACTTGAGAACCAGTTCAAGGATAAAGGTAAGGGAAAGGAGAGAAGTTTGAATCCTACATACACATTTTTAAACATGATTACAACAGATGAACATACAATTCTTAATAAAATTCACAAGTTTAAAGGCAAGTATGTAGGTGATCATGAACTGTTTAGCAAGGTTAGAGATTAAGGATTGAGAGAGAAAGGAAAAGAATTCTACCTTATTGATTTGGAGTAAGTTTCCCTCAACACAGAACTCCCCAGAAAATAGGAAAAGAAGAGAAAGCTTGCAGTAGTTGGAGAGATCTGATCTATATCAACCAAAGCAAGAGCAACACACAGCAAGTAGCTCCAACCCAAGATCTGCAACCCCTTTTGCTCAGAAGTAGCAGCAGGAAACACCAGAAGAAGAACCGAAAAAGGGTGCTAAACAGGGAGAACATCTAGTAGAAGCTCTCTTAGGAAAGATTAGTATGCTGCGTACATGGAGGTTTTTATAACCCAAAGCCTTCCTCTTGTGCAAGGCACACAGACTTACAAGTGTTGGGGTAAAAAACCCCCAATTAGTTACTCACAGCCACCTGGTGCAAGCATCACCCTAGGATTAACACATGGGTAAAAGCATGTAAGGGATTTAAACCATCATGACATAGACTTACGTTACCCATGATACGTAAGCATACGAGAATTTCCAGAAAAATCATTCCGTAATTAGCCCATAAATCAGTTGGTCTAAATATCTCTTGTAAACCCATTCAAATGATGCCCATTGTGTTAAAATTTCAATCATAAGCTAATGCTATGATTTTATAAATTATGGTGATTTTAGTTTAATTTTAGAATTATTTTACACAGGGTGAAAAATCACCCGGAAAATAGTCACGGCAGCTTAACCTCGAAGTCCACACGTCAATAAATCCAGATATTTACATTATATCATATCCACATTTTTCTTAGAATTATGGTGTTCTCAAATTTATTTTTCGTTACCGTTTTTCGGTGTCGCCCTGTGAGAGCGCACACCTTGGAGTACGACATGAGGTATCATATTATAACACTAACTAATCCTAGATATTAATTATTTCAATCTCCTAATAATAATCAAGTTTAATAATTATATTACTATATTTCTAGCACATAATATTTTCTAGGGTGTTACACTCTCCCCCACTAAAAGAAATTTGGTCCTCCAATTCCATGACTAGTTTGGATGGATCACCATGATTAAGTTTTTAACCTTTTAATTTTATTTATTCCAAATTAGTCTTACCAACCTCGTTATGATTATTATATCATATGATGTATAGATCTTCGGTATAATTTATGATCATAACGTCATCAGTTGATGGAAATCTGAATATTAACTAACATTTTTAGATTTTAAAGATCATGTTGTGATCATGTGTTCAATTAGATGCATTCTCTATATGTTCCCTATTTCTGACAGTAGTATGTCAAGCCACTATCAAATCCCTGTTGATAGCATATTGCCCTTAAGGTCTCATCTACCAAGGATTAACTTTAGCCCTCAAAGAGTTATATGAATACATATTCCCTTAGAAAAGGGTAATAAGGTATGACAAGCATGATGAGCATGTAAATTTATTTATCCCCTATATAGTTTACAGTACAGAAATCCATAATCAGCCTTATAAATTTACATGGGTTGACAAAACTTACAAGGTTTTGACATGCTATAACAACTAAGCTCAAGTACTTCTCACTATACTCTAGTCCTATTATCTTATACACAAAATTACTTCTAATAACTTTGGTCAATTCTCCTTATGGTTTAAGGTCTTCTTGGACTCTTGTCTTTGTCTTGAGGTGGTATAGACAATCTGAGATCCGATGCTTTAGACTTCCACACCTCAAAACATGCTCCTAGTCTCCACCAACAATGTTCTTTGACATGACCTGGTTTGTGACAATGTGCACAAGCTTCCTTAGGTTGCGCCTTGCCTTTCCCTTGCTTGTGGCCTTCTTGATCTTTTTGCTCCTCTTGTTTTGCTTCACTTCCTTCTTGCCAGTTGTTTCTCTTTTATTGGAGGAACTGTTCTTTTCCGTATAGATACTGTAATACTCATTGTTTTTTGGAGATTTTTACTTCTAATATTTTCATGCAGTTCCATTTTCCCTTGATCACTGATTGGAACTACTTGCTCCAAGGACTGAGAGATTGTTCATTGCCTCTTGAACCTCTCTTCAATGTGTTCTCCCATCCCGTTGGCTGAGCAAACAAATTTAAGTTTGGTTAATCAATCGTATAATTTAAAATTCAGCTTTTCTAATTCATTCTATTAATACAACTGTTACCGTATGTATCTAATCATTTGATACATTATTTCCATGATAAAGGATATCTTTTCCTGTAGGATTTTGAGATATTACAAATGATTTATGTTGTGTTTCTAGTTTTGATACAATAAGCAAAATATAATAAATAATTGACAAAAGTATTTTATAAGAAAATCATAAAGTCATGGCTCTTTTATTGTATAACTCCAGTTACTTCATAGGTAGACTTACAAGGATACAAGTAATACTGAATGAACTACTGATGTTTGGTAATGCCTTGATTTAACCATATTCAAAAAATAAGCCAATGCTTGATGGGTTTTCTATAGTGCAGAAGTTCAAGTTATTATCTTAGGTGACACTACATGGAGATCAGGTTAACAGTAGTCAAGTTTCTAGATAATGCTTAAAGAAAAATATGGCTTGAGGTTAATGCCACATAGAGGTTGGGTTAATTTATATAAATGTGTGAGTTGACACTGAATGTTGCAAGATCAATTCTACCTGATAGTCAGTTAATCAAAACCACTATTATTTGAGTGAGGTAACTCTAGAAGACATGAAGTTGACCCTACTGAAACTTTTCCTACTTCTTTTCTTCATTTTGGTTGTCTACTCCCATAGAAGTAAACAAATTCACAATGTGTGTACGATTTGTGATTTAAAACAATCTTGAAATTTTTAATTAGCAATTGTATGAGTGCTTCACCATTTGAGTTATTAATGAACCTCACTTGATTTAGTGAGGGATGAATGTAGATGATGATTAACCAATCATCTCAGTGGTATAATAATCTAGAATCTAAGAAAATGAGAAAGTCAACTTGTTTGGACAATACAAGAGTGTGATTACTTGGTTTGGGGAAGACACAACTTTAGACTCGTCTTTACTTCTAGTACATATTCTATTAGACTCGTCTTTTAGCCCTTCCGGGTCCCCAGATCTGTGGGCGGCGACCGCGAAAATTGGGTCCTCGGCGTGGGCCGAGGGTCGGTTTTGGGGGTCGTTACAACAAGTATCGAGTATATCACAAAATAACAGGGTGGCCATCGCACAAATAGCACAAGTATAACGATAGCACAACGAGTATAGCATAGCACTTTGTTGTCAATGGACAACGAGAGAATATAGCACTTTGATTGTCATTAGATTAATCTAGATAGATAGCACTGGATGTAATGCCGACATCCTGATCATGTTAACTCCCATGGGCAAATAGCACCTTCGGGCGCTCTCCCCAGGACCAGATCGGACCCTATTGCGCTGGCATTGGTTATATTATTTATCTTTAGACAATCAGTCAATGGCCAATAAAGAGTACCAAGAAATAGATAAGAGTACTAGATGAACAAGCGAGATAGCAGAGTGAATGTGAATAGATGAGAGAGTGAGTATAGATGAGAACTAATGGTCATGACGCATAAAACGGTCGAGTAACAGGCGATAGTAACAGTGTGCAACACGTGCGTACAGTGTTGGCAGTTAGGTGGAATTCACTACCCTTCTGCTGGTCATGTTACACACAGGTCTAGAGGTTCGGCGTGAATCAAGATGAGAGTGAACTTCTATTAGCCGTTTGGATCTTAGTGATCCCTAAAGGGTTTCATAGGTGTTAGGGTACAATCTGCTCATTGACCATGTGGGAATCCATGGAAAGAGGAGACTTACAGAGGCCTTGAACAAGGATTCACTAGTCCGGCGGAAGGAGCATCCGACGGAGAGTTCATCAAGTCAAGAGAGGGCAATTGTGGAAACAAGTGCTCGACGTTCTAGAGGAATTCTAGAACAGTGGAGCGTCGAGATCGATGTTCCAAAACAACGCGAGAACGAGAACAAGTTTCTTTAAAAAGAATATGGAAATTAATTTCAATAATTACCAGATATGTTATGTATCATACTCATGCCAATTAAGCCATATTGGATGGTTCAAGGTGTGTGCATGTGTCATGAAATCATGGATATGAAAGATCAAGTGATTGACTTACTATTTAAATACAACCAATACTTACAACTTCATTTTTTCTGTAATTAAGATAGTTAACATGATATGGGGATTATGGTCGAACAACAAGACTTGTAAAAACTGGTTTTCAGGCCAAAAATTGTGAATGCGATGTATCCCAATAAGGGTAGCGACGGGCTCAGAACAGATCACGACATGGACCGGTATAGGTTGCGACATGGTGTTCAGAATAGGTACTGAGATTGCAACGTGGTCTTGCAAGGATAGCGACGGGTCGGTCAGGATAGGCGCACGGATTGTGATGGCATGGCGTGTCGCATTTAGAACGTGACAAGCCAGTCTGTCGCGACCAGACCCTAGAATGCGGCCTATGGGCTGTCGCGTTTGTAGGGCCTGCGCCTGAGTCCGACAGCAATTAGACAAGACTTTGGATTGCGGGCCAAACTTAACATAATTAACACATGGGGCTTTAGAAAATATGAAGAAATAGCACATTGATGAAAAATAATGAAACCAGTTGCATATTGACCTAGACATGCGTGGGTACTTACACTAAATAGGAATTTGACAATAGATAGGGCTTCAACATGCCTTATTCACGTCAAACATGAAGTACATGATATAGTGGGCAGTAGAGATGAACGATTTAATTTGTGAGATAGGATGGACTAAATTAGGGCTTTCAGGGGCTAAAGAAAATTATCAACCATCAGAACCTCCAATAAAAATTTCGGAGCATGAGGTTTAGTAATCATGGAGATCAAGAGACATGAAGGGGGCTCGGGGTCATGTAAGTTGTAGAAATTTGAAAATCCATAACAAATGATTGGGTTGTAGGAAAAATACAAAATTTGAGGGCTTTGTACATGAGGATGGAAGAACCTACAGTTAAAATTTTATAGTTTATGCTCATAATAATGCCTACCTTTCACGCTTTTCATCTTCTAGAGTTTGAAGATGAAGAACTCAGAAAGAAACTTTGATGGATCTTACTCTCCACGATTTCTCCTCCTCTTGGCCTCTCCTTCTGGTCCAACAACCTCTTGGCATGAGCTAGGGCCGGCCATGAGGGTTTAAGAGGTGTATTTAAACATTTCCCCTTTCTATTTCCTAATAAGACTCTAATTCCTATTATTTCGAGATTTCCTATTCTCTACCTTCCTTCTAAGCATTCCTCGTCCTACTTGGGTTGGGAAGAGAGCCAAATTCGTGGCCAATCATTGGGGTAGGTTTAGGAATCTCACTCTAACTCAACTATCTATTTAATGCATTAAATATCCCTTTTCTAATTAGGTAATATTTAAGTTGCGAATTAGGATATTTTCCCATTATTCCTCTTTTAAAAATCTATATTTTGGCCCACTAAATTCTAATGGGTCTATTTAGTAAAGCCCATTACTTCTTCTCATTTAATGGGTTTCATTTTAGTCTCTTTCTATTGGTTTTCTATTTAATTAATTTCCTTTTTATTGGATTTTCTAATAAGTCAATATTTTAAATATTATGAAATTTTTATTTGTTCTAAAATCCAGGTTGCCACATCCCTCCCCCTGTGGTGTATTTGTATCGAGTTCTGGGGTGGTCTTCAGGAGGACTGCATCGAAACCACCCTTGGCTGAAGATGCAACCGCTATAGAGGTCACGACGGCCTTGTCGGTCACGACATGATCACAATGCTCAAGAGCTTCTCGACTGGGTCGTGACAGCTTGAGCAGTCGAGACAGTGTCGCAACGGGGCTAGTCGTCGCAACCTTGTCGCGACGGCCCGAGGCGTCTCGACTACAACAGAGACAGGTTAAGATCTTGCGAAGTTCCATGTCTTGTGGAGTCTTTGCCATTTCTGCTTTTACTATGCCCGTGGCACCCGTGCCAGTTCCCTAGTATGGTCCTACACTAGTTGTTCACCTGATGCTCGACACTTGAGGGCTTGTCCCGTGAGAGAGGTTATTACCGTTGTCTGGGACCCTTGACCCCGCGCGCCTGTTGAGGCAGTACTCCGAGCGGCGGGCGTGCTCGAGTCATGGACTTTGGAGCGGAGGGGAAATGGTGGTTAGGACAGCGATGTTGAGTCATTTGTAGAGCTCTCGTAGTTGGTCTGGGACGCCGAGGGCGTTTGGGAGTTTTCTTCGTGACGCAGGTCAGTCAGTCCTTTTTCTCACTGCCTCTCTCTTTGTGGCTCCGGAACCACTTGGAGAGGCCAGGCGTGGGACCATAGTCCGGCCAGACTACGGTGGTTACTATTGTGTTTGTTGTGTCCCTTGGACCTGGGTTGAGGATAAGACGTCAGTGGGTGCACCTGACCTTTGACTAGCCGTAGTGCTTTTCGTAGCTAGCGTTTCTTGTCCATGTAGACTTCTCTCTGTTTGTGTTTACTATCCGTGTGTTGGTTATGACGAGCAATTGTACGGAGTTTCCGATCGTGTTGTACTTCTGTACCATTGCTAGATAGTATCGTGTTGTACTTCGCACCATTGCTAGATAGTACCGTGTTGTACAACACGTCTACCATGTGAAGCCATAAGCTGCAAAATTATTTAATTCGCATTAGAAAACTACTATCTAACTAATTCCTAACTATGTGGACAATCTACACAGACTTAGCATACAATGAAGATGATGGTAATATGTGTATGTTTATGTACAATTTCAGCCAAGGCTCTGATACCAATCTCTGTAACGACCTTCTTTATACCGGTACGGATACCATCCCACGTCGATATAAAGAACGCCATTACAGTGAGATATTTACCCAACAATTGTATACAAGGCTGAAATATACACAAATATAAATAACACATAGCAACGGAATTTAAAGAACTGAAATAAAATTCGTATTCCATCATCAACACTTTATCCACAGTCTATATAGAAATAAGAGCTAAACAGTTCAAATTGAGAAATAAAATGAGTACAATGTCCACATTAGACTACACAGAGTCCTTATTACATACTTTTTCAAATAAAGAAAAGTACAATAATGTGCCCAATCACAATCTCCTACTCTCGCTCCAATTTGCTCCTAGTGATCTCCTCGGAAGAAGTAGTAGTCTCATACCTGTACGCCGAAGCAAGTATGAGTTCATAGAACTCAACAAGTAACACTAAGCACACAAACTTACATGTATTGCATGTTATTTACACTTTATATCACACATAGGCATGGATTTAACAATCTTATCGAATAAAATCCTAAACTGAATTCTACGCATTTTGCACATGGACTTTATTTATTATAAAGTGTTTGATAACATAATGCCTATCACATGCTTTCTATGTAATTATCAACATTTCATGTAAATCCCATTAAGTCACATTTACACATGCACATAATAGAATTGTTATCTTAAGCATGGAATTCACTTACATAAAGAAAGTATAACCCTAACATGGATTCTAAAAGCATTTACCCATGGTTAACTCAATATATACATGGAAAAGAAGCTTATTATACACATGTCATATTATCACATAAGATTATCATTTTACATGCTCATTTACACAATCCTCATAGCTCATGCACACACTTTCTTTAAACACAATTTCACAATCATTAATGTCGTGACACATAGCCCAAACCACCATAGAAGGACACACACTAATCACAACACATAATCATCACCTAGGCATATTAGTGACAATCTTAGTTACTACGCAGAACCGGGTGAAGCACTCTCCACCCTAACCAGCGATACTTGTTCGCCTCCAAGATTTATCCCAATGCCCGTGGGATATCACACACTTGAATTTTTCTGTGGGGACTTTACCACAGTACATTTCCACAGCCCTCTAGGTAGCAGTGTCACCCTTGGCACAGTTTCACATTTATTTAACATTTAACACACCTCTCTATGCACAAGTTAACACATTCATTTATGTTTACACATGCACATATTTCAGTCATACGTAACATGATACTACTGTTCAGTTTTAAATCAATTCCATGGAGTCTAATCATTAACTAATTAACAGTAATTATGCCAAGCATGTATTAACATAATCATTTTTTTGCATGAAATCCACACATTAGTATTCACAGTCATTTAATCTACATGAAACTTTTATCACAGATCATTTACTATTCACGTACCACATATACACAATTTCAGAATTTTCTGAAATATGCACTAATTAAAAAAATTCAAACAGTGATATTATCTAAGGTTAAAAATAGCCCAATTTTACATGGTTGATATTATTTAGACCTACAGTGCATGCTACACATGCATACTGACAGTACTGAGCGTATTCCAATTTATGAGAATTTAACTAAATTCACACTATTTATAAAAATTTCTACACTAATTAATGAAACTCACTATTTTCGTGTCAGAAAATCTAGTGAATTATATAGTTGTCAGAAAACTCCCAAGTTTTAACAGTATGTTTTGATATCAATGCACATATCACAGAAATTTTCTAACATCTAAGTTCCACAGAAATCATACAACCAATAATCTACAATGATTAAACCTGTTTATCATGCATTTCAGAAATTTCTCATAAATTGCACAGAAAACAAATTCATAAAATTCACATTACATACTCCACTATACATATTTTATAATACACAGGGTTTACCATATATCCTCATGCGCAGAAATCCCAGAAATTAAATCATATAGGTCAGACCTACACAAATGTTGCAGTCTGTCGAACTTAACGGCAAGTGGTGTGCCGTCTAGCAGTTAACGGCAACAATGACTACCGCCAACTCAAGATTTTAATGGCAAGGGATATTGCCGTTAATATCCTGTCTGTGCAGAACACAGACTGCACATAAGAAATCGCTTGATATGGGTCCCCATCCAGGACACGAGGAAAATCTACACAAATTCTGGGATATACTAGACACATGTAGGGATTGTGTGAAAATGTTCTTGCCTTAGTTAAACTCCAAATTGTCGATTTATGTCGGAGAAGCTCTCCTCGGCCTGAGCCAAAGAGTCTTCAATTCCTCCTTCTAACCATTTCCTTGTTGATGAAGAATGCCACTTGGTGATGGAGAACTCTTCTCCAATGGTTAGGCTCCCCTCCAGTCCTAGAAGATGGCCGAAAGGAGTCTCCAGTCGTCGGATCGAAGGCTTGCAATCGGGTTTTCACACAAAACTTTAGGGTTTTTGACAAAAGAGTCAAAAGGACCCAACACGCCCCAAACTGGTTCTTATATAGAACTAGGTCGGAGATGCGTTCAAGGTAAGGAAAAGAGCCGTTCGAGAACGTTTACCAAACCTAGAGACGCGATTTTCGGATCTGAAATCGTAACATATCTGGGAAATATATGTCAACATATATGGCCGCCAATTCACAATTGACATCCATCGATGTGGTCGTTAAATTATGTTAAACGTCAATGGATGTTGACGCCAACAGGTCGACAGAACAGAAACTTAAACACACATGGATACAATACACCTTATATTAATCCAAATCATACAATACATATAAGTAAATACCATGCACAATAATCTACACATCACTAGTATATACATATATATACACAAGTATAAGCAAACACTAAAGTTAAATCAAGGGCCTTACACCCTCTCCCCTTAAAAGAAACTTCGTCCTCGATGTTAGACTGAAACTACATAAACAACTCAGGATACTTCTCATTCATTGCATCCTCAAGCTCCCAAGTAGCCTCCTCTCGCAAGAAGTTGCTCCATAAAACTTTCACCGACGCAATGCTCTTGTTCGGAGATGCTGAACCTTCCGGTCAAGAATAGCTACTGATTGCTCCACATAAGAAAGATCTGGCTGGATCTCCACTGGCTCGTGGCTAATAACATGGGATGGATCTCTAACATACCTCTTGAGCATAGAATCATGGAAAACAGGATGAACACTATCTAATGCTGGGGGTAAAGCTAGCTCATATGCCACGCTGCCTAAATGTCTGAGAATGTCATACGGGCCAATGAATCTCAGACTAAGCTTACTATGCCTGCCAAATCTAACTACACCTCGAGTAGGAGATATCTTTAAAAAGACATGCTCACCTACCTCAAACTCCAAATCCTTCCGCCTGTTGTCGGCATAACTCTTCTGTCTATCCTATGCCGCAACAAGCCTCTTCTTATCAACTGAACCTTATCCGAAGTCTCCTGTACTACTCCGGACCAATCAGCTGTCTATCGCCTGCCTGCTCCCAACATAACGGAGATTTAAAGGGCCGGCCATACAACGCCTCAAATGGAGCCATACCAATGCTTGCATGGAAATTGTTGTTATATGCGAACTCCACCAGAGATAAATGGTGCTCCCAATCCTCCTTCCAATCCAGAACACACGCTCTCAACATATCCTCGAGCATCTGGATAGTCCTCTCAGACTATCCATCTGTCTGGGGATGAAATGCCAAACTAAGCTTAAGCTTAGACCTTAATGCATCATCCTGAAGACCCTTCCACAGCCTCGAAGTAAATCTCGGATCTAATAATCGACTTCGGTTACACCATGCAATATAATAATGCTACTAATAGACAGTCTAGCTAAACTCTCTACTGACTGCTTCTTCTTCATAGGCAAGAAATGCGCAGTCTTCGAGAATCTATCTACACCTACCCAATCGAGTCATTACCTCGTCTAGATCAAGGCAAACCCGTGACAAAATCCATAGTGACAGCTTCCCACTTCCATACTGGAATCTCCATCTTTTGCATAAGTCCATGGTCACTGCCGCTCGGCCTTCACTTGTTGGCACACTAAACACCTAGACACATACTCCACTACATCCTTCTTCATGCCAGACCACCAAAAAGATCTCTTTAAATCCTGGTACATCTTAGTGTTACCCAGATGAATAGAGAATCTAGATCTATGAGCTTCCGCTAAAACATGCTCACGAACATCTACAATGTCTGGAACACAGACATGGTGATGGAATCTAATCACACCTTCCTCATCACGAGCAATACCCGCCTTGCCCACTAACTCTTGAGTCTAGGGTCGGCCTTCTATTGCTTGATCACTTCATCCACACCGAAGACCTAATGGACAACTGAGCTATAAAAGCCTGGCACAATGATGGCTCTAACTCAATCATCGCACATGCAGCATCCTCCAACATCTTCAAATCCTGCTGGAGAGACGATCTCTTCCTGCTAGGGCATCCGCTATGACATTCGCCTTTCCAGGATGATACTGAAGGTCGAAGTCATAGTCCTTTAGGAACTCAATCCATCTTCTCTGCCTTAGTTTAACTCCTTCTGGGAGGAAAGATATCTCAAACTCTTGTGGTCAGTAAACACCTCAAATTTGACACCGTAAAGACACTATCTCCAGATCGTCATGCATGAACCACAACTGCAAGCTCAAGTCGGATAGTTATGCTCATGCTCCTTCAATTGTCTAGAAGCATATGCTACTACCCTTCCTTGCTGCATCAACACACAACCAAGGCCTATTTGAGAAGCATCAGTGTAGATAGCAAACCCTCTACACCGCTCGGCAGAACTAACACAGGAGCGAAGTGAGCTTAGTTGTAATGTCTTGGGTTTTCTTCTCGGATCCTTATTGGGTATGGTAGTGTTCTGTCAGGTTGACGGCATGGGTGTTGTCGCTGACTTTGGGGTTGACGTCCAGAAATGTGGACGTTAGCGGTTGAACTTGGCGACAAGCGATCTTGAAGTCTACTGTTTGGCGGTTGAGTAGACGGCAACATATGTTGACGTCGACTTGTCGGCCTGTTGAAATGGTGCAGACCGAGGGTTATTCTTTCTCTTCTCCCATTTCTTCTCTCTTTTTCCCTTTTTGGTCTTTGATCGTTCCACGCCTTCCGACGGTTGACGAGAGTTCGTGGGAAGTCCTTGGTGCGCATGGCACAGTTCGTTTGGCGGGATTTTTGTGGAGTTTTCGACGTATTTCACGCGGTTAGTTCGGGGTTCCGGCACGATTCGTGGTGTTTGGGAGGTTTCTTGTGCGTGTGGAGGTAGGGACTTAATGCATGTAACCTTCCTATACGGATTAGCATGTTCAATTGGTGTAAAATTGCATGTTGATTGTGCTTTTGGGCTTGGGTTGTTTCATGCTGGGATTTTGGGCATTTTCTGTGATTTGAGCTTTGGATTGTGTTCCTTTAGCTTCCTGGCGTGAGTGGTGATTAAGGGGAAGTGTTTCCTCTTTTTAGTTGTGACTGTAGGGTGATTTGGCCCAGATTGGGTGATCTGGTGCCGTTCTAGGGTTGAAGGTTGATGATATTGACGTCAATATCGGTTGACGTTAAGATCATCGACTTAGAAGTAAACGACAGGATCTATGACCATTAATAAGATATTGATGTCCATAGTTTGCCGTTTATATCTTGGTTGGCGGCAATCGATGTTGCTGTTAATCCTTCTCTATGACCTAGTGTGCCCTTAATCTTGTGTTAGGGTGTGTGCCTGTTAGCACAGTTCGCCAGACATCTGAGTGTGGCTCTGTCTGTGCGCACATGTGTTGACAGTGTGCTAACGT
Organism: Colocasia esculenta; assembly: GCA_014218235.1. NCBI lineage: Eukaryota > Viridiplantae > Streptophyta > Magnoliopsida > Alismatales > Araceae > Colocasia > Colocasia esculenta. Next base: position 29,811,371 of record CM024763.1, on the reverse strand, counting down.
GACCCGAGGGTGTCTGTCAGTTGTACGGTGTTTCAGACGTTGACTGTGTTTCCGTCTGTGCGCGTGTTGCGTTACCGCGTACCCGTTTCTGTTGTGTTACCTGGACGTAGAGCTACGCTCCGTCTAGAAGACTGGCGTGTGGGGGTCCTCCGCCGGTGAGCTAGGACGTGAGAGCGTATCTGTTTTGTGCGTACTCCTGTGTGGTTTTTGAGCCGGTCTCCGTGGAGCCCCTTCTCTACCGCTAGGTCGGCGTAGGGGAAAACCGGTCGTGGACCAGATGTGAGAGAGTGTCTGTTGTGTGCATACGTGGCTGGGGTTGAGAGACTTTGTGGTGACGAGATGCCGAACCGCAGACTCTAGTTGAGTCCTACTTACTGTGTGTGAGTGTGTGTGTTACCGTTTTCATTGTTGTGCGAGGTGTACTTACTTTCTGCCTACTTTCCGCACTTTATTTCTGTTGTCGGTGGGGTTGCATTGCCCGATGGGTCTCTTTCTTGAGACTCACTCCCTTCCCTTTCAGGTGGGTCGTCGTCGACTCTCGTTCCAGGCGAGTCCAGTCACTCCGGTGCTCGTGCGCCCTAGCTGCTGTGAGTAGTACTTTTTGTTGTACTTTCTGTACTCTGTACCTCTGGAGGACTCTGAGTTGTACATTGTATATTTCTTATATAGTGATTTTTTAGTGTACCTTGTTGTGTATCTTCTTACATATAGTCTCCTCGGACGTTTTTCTTTTACCCTTCTGAGCTTGTCTCGTGGGTTAGCGGGTCAGAATTCGGGTTGCTGGTTGGTTATCGGTAATGCGGATTCTGGGTCGTTACAGCTGGTATCATAGCCTAGTCCGATGAGATATATATAAGGAAATACCCAACATGGTGACTCAGAGTATCAGAGTACAGTAGCAGCTAATTAGCCCGGAGTTAGTTAGTGTATTAATGTGTGTGTTTGCTCTGTGTAGTTCGATGGCTCCGAGGCGACGTCCTAGAGAGAGAGTGGCCGAGGAGGCGACTAGCCAGGAGGCTGGAGACGCCCTGCCACCTCAGTAGACGCAGCCTTTTCCACAGGAGGCATATAGTGGCATTGTTCCGCCGCCACCACCTCCTCAAGCAGCTCAGGGGTTAGACTGGACCCGGTTCTTTGAGGGGATGGCTCAGCTTGCAGCTTAGCACCGTGACGTGCCGGTACCCCAGGGAGGTACTGGGAGGGTGCTAAGGGAGTTTTTGCAGTTCCAGCCTCCTCAGTTTTTGGGCCAGCCAGATCCAGACACGGCGCGTGCGTGGTTGGGGCTATAGAGCGGACTTTCCGTTCCGTGGAGTGTGTTCCCGAGGAGCGGGTGTTGCTGGCTAGTTACCAATTGCAGGCGCAGGCGTTGGCGTAGTGGTCTTCGAGTGGGAGACTACTTTTTGGTCTTGGCCGCTTAGGCAGATTTAGTGGCAGGAGTTTGTTACTTCGTTTGAGAGAGCCTTCTGTCCCACTTACGTCCTGACGGGCGGTTGTACCAGTTTCTGGACTTGCAGTAGAGGGACTCTACAGTGGTGCAGTATAGGGCCAGATTTGTGGAGCTAGGGTGCTATGCTCCGCAAATCATGGCAGATGAGAGCCTGTGGACTCAGCAGTTTGTGAGGGGTCTGAGCCGGAGCTCAGGCAGGCGCTGATAGTTTGCGCGCGTCACTGACTTGGACGCGGCCTATCAGACAGCGGCGACGCTGGAGGCTGACACTTTGCGGACCCGTGGTCAGGGTACTGAGGTTTAGGCATAGGTGGTTCCAACTCAGCCACAGCAGCAGTAGGGTGGTACTCAGGTGAATCCGAGGGTCACGACTCCCTATGCGTCCACTTCTGTTGGACGACGACGAGGTCGGGATCTCGGAGGAAGTTCCAGAGAGAGGCGGTAGGTGGAGTAGAGGCAGCAGTCGGTTGGGAGTGTCCAATAGCCTGTTGGGCAGTCTTCGCAGCCGGTCCAACGTCCTTTTGCAAGACAATGTTATCGGTGTGACTAGTCGGGTCACATGGCACGAGATTGTCCACTGTTACCTCGTGCGCCGCAGCAGCAGCAGAAGACCCAATCACAGCCTCGAGTAAAGCAGCAGCAGTAGGTTCCCGTGCAGTAGCGTCAGCAGACCGGAGGTTCTGGTGGGTCCAGAGGTAGAGGCCGTGTTACACACTTGACCCATGTGGACGTGGAGGCTTCTCAGCTTGTGGAAGGTACCATTATTGTTTTTTGGCTTTGCAGCTAGAGTCTTGTTCGATTCCGGTGCCTCTCACTCGTTTGTGTCTGAGGAGTTTCTAGACTCCCTTGGAGAGCTGAGTACAGGAGAGTCTGTTGAGTTATAGTGGAGTTGCCGACAGGGGACTATGCCCTTACATCTTAGTGTCTTCTCGAGGCGCCAATGTGGTTCCAAGGTCAGTGTTTGTCTGCCCGTTTATTTGCTTTGCAGTGCTGGACTTTGATATCATTCTGGGTATGACTGGTTGGAGCGGTACAATGCAATGGTCATTTGCCATAAGAAGAGGGTGCACTTGCAGATACCTGGGAGAGCGGTGTTCTACTTCCAGGGTATTGTACCTCTTACTTCTCGCTTTTTAGTCTCTCTCTTGAGGGCAGCAAGGTTGCTTGCTTCGGGTTGTCAGGGTTTTCTGGTTTCGACAGTTTCCCTTGACCAGGTTTTGTCGGGAGTGGGGGGCATTCCCGTGGTGTGTGAGTTTCCAGATGTTTTTCTGGATGAGTTGCCTGGTCTAACCGCCAGAGAGAGATTGAGTTCACCATTGAGTTGGTTCCGGGCACAGCACCGTTTACACAGGCACCATACCGTATGGCACCACAGAGTTGAGAGAGTTGAAGAGGCAGTTGAAGAGCTGCTGAAGAAGGGCTGTATCCGTCCTAGCTTTTCTCCTTGGGGTTCACCTATCTTGTTTGTCCGGAAGAAGGATGGTAGCCTGAAGTTGTGTATAGATTACAGGAAGTTGAACCAAGTGACCGTCAATAGGTATCCGTTGCCTAGGATTGACGATCTCTTCGATCAGCTTCAGTCTGCTCGAGTCTTTTCTCGGATTGACTTGAGGTCAGGCTACTATCAGTTGTGGATCAGAGACTCTGACGTTGAGAGGACTACTTCAGGACCAGGTACGGGCACTTTGAGTTTTTGGTGATGCCGTTTGGGCTCACCAATGCACCAGCGGCCTTCATGGATCTGATGCACCGGGTGTTCCACCAGTTCTTGGACCAGTTGTCATAGTGTTTGTTGACGACATCTTGGTGTACTCTGCTTCGGAGGAGGAGCATGCCGAGCACCTGAGGATCGTGTTGCAGACTTTACGAGAGCACCAGTTGTATGCCAAACTTGGTAAGTGCGAGTTTTGGCTACAGCAGTCCACTTTTTGGGACACGTGATCTCAGGTGAGGGGAGTTTCTCTGTGGATCCAGTGAAGGTCGAGGCAGTTTTGCAGTGGCAGCGCCCCAGGACTGTGTCAGAGGTTCGCAGTTTCCTTAGTTTGGCAGGTTACTACCGTAGGTTTGTATGGGACTTTCGCAGGTTGCAGCGCCCTTGACTCAGTTGACGAGGAAGGGAGTTCCATTTGTGTGGTCGGAGTAGTGTGAGGAGAGCTTCATGGAGTTGAAGCGGCTGCTTACGTCAGCGCCAGTCCTTGTCTTACCTTCTGGTGAGGAGGGTTTTGAGGTTTGCACAGATGCTTCAGGTGTTGGTCTGGGAGCGGTCCTGATGCAGCAGGGCTGAGTGGTGGCTTTTGCGTCTCGCTAGCTTAAGCCCCACGAGGAGAGTTACCCGACCCATGACCTTGAGCTTGCAGCTGTGGTGTTTGCTTTGCGGATTTGGCATCATTACCTGTACGGAGTGAGGTTTTTCATTCGCACCAATCACCAGAGTTTGAGATATGTGTTTTCTCAGCGGGATCTGAATATGAGGCAGCGTCGTTGGATGCAATATCTGAAGGACTATGATTTCAGTATAGAGTATCAGCCTGGAAAGATGAATGTGGTCGCAGATGCCTTGAGCAAGAAGGCACAGATGAGTCCTATGATGCTTCGAGAGTGGCAGTTGTGGCAGTCAGCGGCAGAGGGGTCCTTCAGAGTTCTTCAAGTCGTCCATTGTGTTTTTTGGGCAGTTTGTTGGCGGCTCCCGCCATTGTCAGGCAGGTTGTTGAGGCTCAGCGGGCAGATCCCGAGTTGCACAGAGTGTTGCTTCTTCCAAAGGTTGAGCTTTGCGAGGACGGGACTGTTAGGTTATGGGACAGACTCTATGTACCTATTGAGGAGTCTGTCAGGAGAGCTGTTTTGTAGGAGGCACATGGTTCCAGGTACTCAATCATCTAGGGTCGACCAAGATGTATCACAGGTTGAGGCGTCAGTTTTGGTGGCCTGGGATGAAAGAGACATAACGGCTTTTGTTGCGAGGTGTTTGGTCTGTCAGCAGGTGAAGGCCGAACACGCGTCCAGGAGGGCTTGTACAGCCGTTAGAGATTCCAGTTTGGAAGTGGGACCATGTGACGACCGATTTTGTGTGTGGTTTGCTGAGGTCAGCTGGTGGTTTTGACAGCATTTAGGTTCTTGTGGACAGAATGACGAAGACTGCCAGATTCTTGCCTGTCAGGACGAGTTGGGGTGTGAGCAGGTTGGCTACGTTGTACGTAGAGCGGATTATTCCTTTGCATGAAGTGCCGATCTCTATTGTGTCAGATAGGGATCCTCACTTCACTTCTGGTTCTGGCGCAGTTTCCAGAGGGCTTTGGGGACAGAGTTGGCTTTTAGTTCCGCTTACCTCCCTCAGTCGGACGGTCAGTCAGAGCGGACTATCCAGACTTTGGAGGACATGCTTAGAGCTTGTTGTCTGGAGTGGCAGGGGTCGTGGACAACTCACTTGCCGTTGGTCGAGTTCGCATATAATAATACTTATCACTCCAGCATCGGTATGGCACCTTACGAGGCTTTGTACGGTTGACCGTGTCGCACTCCTCTTGACTGGTTCGAGGTTGGCGAGCGTGTGGTCACGGGACCAGAGTTGCTGCAGCAGGCAGTTGAGGTGGTGCAGCTTGTGAGGCAGAGGCTTCAGTCAGCGCAGAGTCGACAGAAGAGTTACACAGATCAGCGCAGGCGACCGCTCGAGTTTGAGGTAGGGGACCAGGTGTTTGTTCGTGTGTCCCCGCTTTATTGGGCCCTTCACCATTACTGAGCGTGTCGGAGGTTTAGCGTACGGGCTTCAGCTTCCGTCAGAGTTGGTAGCAGTTCACGACGTGTTCCATGTGTCGATGCTGCGAAGGTACCTTTCTGACGAGTCTCACGATCTCCCGAGCACAGAGTGGTCTGAGGTGACTCCAGTGTTGACAGTACCAGAGTTTCCGTTGCACATTGAGGATCACCGAGTTCAGAGGCTGAGGAACAAGGCAATCCCGTTGGTTCGTGTTGCGTGGCAGCGGCACTTAGGTCGTGAGTCGACGTGGGAGAGGGAGGATGAGATGTGCGAGCAGTTTCCGTACCTCTTTGGTGAGTCTTCTTCCTTTATGTGTTTGAATTTCGGGGGCGAAATTCCTTAAGGGGGGAGGGCTGTAATGTCTTGGGTTTTCTTCTTGGATTCTTATTGGGTCTGGTAGCGTTCTGTCAGGTTGACGGCATGGGTGTTGTTGTTAGCGGTTGAACTTGGCGACAAGCGATCTTGACATCTACTATTTGGTGGTTAAGTAGATGGCAACAGATGTTGACGTCGACTTGTCGGGCCTGTTAAAATGGTGCAGACCGAGGGTTATTCTTTTCTTCTCCCATTTCTTCTCTCTTTTTCCCTTTTTGATCTTTGATCGTTCCATGCCTTCTGAAGGTTGACGAGAGTTCATAAAAAGTCCTTGGTGCGTGTGGCGCAGTTCGTTGGTGGGATTTTTGTGGAGTTTTAGCGTATTTCGCGCGGTTAGTTCGGGGGTTCTGGCGCGATTCGTGGTGTTTGGGAGGTTTCTTGTGCGTGTGGAGGTAGGGACTTAATGCATGTAACCTTCCTATACGGATTAGCATGTTCAATTGGTGTAAAATTGCATGTTGATTGTGCTTTGGGCTTGGGTTTTTTCATGCTGGGATTTGGGCATTTTCTGTGATTTGAGCTTTGGATTGTGTTCCTTTAGCTTCCTGGCGTGAGTGGTGATTAAGGGGAGTGTTTTCCTCTTTTTAGTTGTGACTGTAGGGCGATTTGGCCCAGATTGGGTGATCTGGTGCCGTTCTAGGGTTGAAGGTTGATGATATTGACGTCAATATCGGTTGACGTTAAGATCATCGACTTAGAAGTAAACGACAGGATCTATGGCCGTTAATAAGATATTGACGTCCGTAGTATGCCATTTATATCTTGGTTGGCGGCAATCGATGTTGTCGTTAATCCATCTCTATGACCTAGTGTGCCCTTAGTCTTGTGTTAGGGTGTGTGCCTGTTAGCACAATTCGCCAGACATCTGAGTGTGGCTCTGTCTGTGCGCACGTGGTGTTGACAGTGTGCTAACGTGACCCGAGGGTGTCTGTCAGTTGTACGGTGTTTCAGACGTTGACTGTGTTTCTGTCTATGTGCGTGTTGCATTACCGCGTACCCGTTTCTGTTGTGTTACCTGGACGTAGAGCTACGCTCCGTCTAGATGACTAGCGTGTGGGGGTCCTCCGCCGGTGAGCCAGGACATGAGAGCGTCTCTGTTCTGTGCTTACTCCTGTGGTGGTTTTGAGCTGGTCTCCGTGGAGCCCCTTCTCTACCGTTAGGTTGGGCGTAGGGGAAAACCGGTCGTGGACCAGACGTGAGAGAGAGCGTCTATTGTGTGCGCACGTGGCTGGGGTTGAGAGACTCTGTGGTGACGGGACGCCGAACCGTAGACCCTAGCTGAGTCCTACTTACTGTGTGTGAGTCTGTGTGTTACCATTTTCAGTTGTTGTGCGAGGTGTACTTACTTTCTACCTTACTTTCCGCACTTTATTTCTGTTTTCGGTGGGGTTGCGTTGCCCTACTGGGTGTCTTTCTTGAGACTCACTCCCTTCCCTTTCAGGTGGGTCGTCGTCTACTCCTGTTCCAGGCGAGTCTTTCACTCCGGTGCTCGTGCACCCTAGCTGCTGTGAGTAGTATTTTTTTTTGTACTTTCTATACTCTGTACCTCTGGAGGACTCTGATTGTACATTGTATATTTCTTATATAGTGGATTTTTTAGTGTACCTTGTTGTGTATCTTCTTACATATAGTCTCCTCAGACGTTTTTCTTTTACCCTTCCGAGCTTGTCTCGTGGGTTAGCGGGTCAGAATTCAGGTTGCTGGTTGGTTATCGGTAATGCAGATTCTGGGTCGTTATATTAGTCTTCAATAACTGAAAACTACTCTCACATTTCTCAGACCAGACAAACTTCACTCCCTTCATGGTCAGTTGAGTCAAAGGGGCGGCGATGGATGAAAATCCCTCAATAAATCGCCTATAGTAACCAACCAAACCCAGAAAACTCATGATCTCCGAAGGGGTCTTGGGAGTCTCCCAATCCATAGCAGCCTGGACCTTCGCTGGATCAACTGCTACTCCAGCCCCAGAGATGACATGCCCAAGGAATGTACCTCGCGCAACAAAAAATTGCACTTGCTGAACTTGACATACAGCTTGTGCTCACAAAGAACCTCTAATACTATCCTCAAATGCTGGCGATGCGTGGCCTCATCCGGAGAGTAACCAACACATCATCAATGAAAACTACCACAAAGCTATCTAAGTAAGGTCTAAATACCATGTTTATGAGATCCATGAACACTGCAGGGGCATTGGTCAATCCAAAAGGAAGGACCAAAAACTCATAATGTCCATAACGGGTTCTAAATGCCGTCTTGGACACATTAGCGCTCCTAATCCTCAACTGATGACAACCAGACCGCAGATCAATCTTAGAAAAGACTGATGCCTCTTGCAGTTGGTCAAACATATCATCAATTCGAGGCAAGGGATACATGTTCTTTGCTGTCACTTGGTTTAGCTTCCTATAGTCAATGCATAACCTAAGTGACCCATCCTTCTTCTTTACGAATAAGACAGGTGCGCCCCAAGGGGAACGCTAGGGCGAATAAATCCCTTATCTAAAAGATCCTGCAACTGCTTCCTTACTCAGCTAATTCTGCAGGTGCCATCCGATAAGGTGCTTTGAGATAGGAGAGGTGCTTAGAAGCAACTCTACAGTGAACTCTATCTCTCTAACCGGTGGCAAACCAGACAAATCCAGGAAAGATGTCTCGGAACTCATGCACTACATCTAACTCTGCAAGGGTAGGTGACTTATCAGCATTGGGTACTAATACCACACGCTGGCAAGGAAAGCGTCACATCCCTTGTTCACCACCCTAATTGCCTTCATGGCAGAGACGATAAACTTCCCTGCCAAGTTTCTTGGAAAAGGATGAAAAACTCGTCCTCACCAAGAATACAAAAAACTATCCTCTTCCCTCTACAATCTACTAGGGCATAATGCTCTTCTAGCAAATCCAGACCAAGAATAGCATCGTAGTCCTTCATCTTAAGCAAGAAGAAGCACCCTTCTAACACTCTATCCTCAATGCACATCGTAAAGACAGAATACACTTCCTAGTCGATGTCGTTCCCACAGGTGTGTGCACAGACAAGGGAACCTCTAATTCCTCAGACTCTAATCCTGACTCTAGGCTAACTGCCTAGCAAAACGCTCGGAAATGAACGAGTGAGTAGCACCCGTATCAACAACACCCGAGCATGCACACCTAAGAACAAAACCGTATCTTCTGTGACATGTTCCGCCTGCTCGGCGTCCTCTCGTGCAAGTGCAAACACCCGAGCTGGAGCTCGAGGTCTCCCTGGTTGTCCTGTCGCTGGCGCTACTGCTGCTGCCGGGGCCGCTCATCGCTGGACTCCCTGCTGAAGTCTGGGGCAATCCTTTATCTTGTGCTCGTTGCTCCCACACTTCAGACACTTCCCTGCCACCTTCCAGCACTCTGTACCTCCATGTGCCCTCCTGCAATGAGGACACTCCTTCCTACTATCGGGGGAATACTGAGAAGGTACCTGACTAGCTCCCGATGCCACGGGACGCTGAGGTGACTGAAAAGTAGCCATCTTCTTCTCCTGCCACTGGAATGGAGCTGCTGGCCTCTTCTGAGAAGCCTTCTTCTCTTCTAGGTACTGCTCCATCTCTCCCTCCTGGCGACACGCCGCGCTGAGCACCTCCTCAAGGGTACGATGGTCAAAGGGCACCAACCTCGTCCTCAATGACGGTCTCAATCCCATCACGAACTTCTTGGCCTTCCTGCGCTCATCAGCCACAATGTGAGGAGCATACTTCGACAACTCTGCAACCTGGCCTCATACTCCAGTACGGTCATGGAGCCCTGAGTCAGCGAAAGGAACTCCTGCGCCATCTTGTCCTGGACGTGCTCTGGGACAAACTTGGCTCGAAAGAGCCTCACGAACTCATCCCAGCCAACCTCCACAGCACCATCCTCGAACCGAGTAGGTAATTGTGAGGACCACCACACGTCGGCCCGCTCCTGCCAAAAACCACCCATTAAAACTAATCCAGACTCCATAAACTTAAGAAATACTTGCACAATTCAAGCAACTCATACCTGTAGCATGTAGGTGGCTACACTGACCCTGTCATCCAATGCACACCTAATAGCCCGGAAGATCTTTTCGATCTCCCTCATCCAACTCTCTGTAAGTAGGGATCGATCTCCCCTTAAAAGACGGTGGCGACATCCTCTTGAACCTTTCCATGATGGAGGGTCCACCATGGTCAGCCTGAGGAGCTGGTATCTGAGCCTGCTACAAGAGACAACATAAGCATCATATATTATGACATGCAACACAACAACATAAAATTAAATAAAGTACAACTACTCTATCTTATTATTCTACCTGAGCCTCCAACTGGGCCTGGAGTGCTGCCTGGGTATGGGCCAGCGTCTGCATGGCCTGCACCAAACCCTGCATGAAGACCCCATAATCTACAGGTGTGGTGGGGGAAGCACAGGGCCCTGGGTGCCGGGGCCTACTGCTCACCCTGTTCCTCACGCCACGGCTCATCTCTCCTTCGCTCGCCCTCACGAGCAGGAACACCACGTCTACCACGTGAAGCCATAAGCTGCAAAATTATTTAATTCGCAATTAGAAAACTAAAATCTAACTAATTCCTAACTATGTGGACAATCTACACAGACTTAGCATACAATGAAGATGATGGTAATATGTGTATGTTTATGTACAATTTCAGCCAAGGCTCTGATACCAATCTCTGTAACAACCTTCCTTATACCGGTACGGATATACCATCCCACGTCGATATAAAGAACGCCATTACAGTGGGACATTTACCAACAATTGTATACAAGCTGAAATATACACAAATATAAATAACACATAGCAACAGAATTTAAAGAACTGAAATAAAAATTCGTATTCCATCATCAACACTTTATCCACAGTCTATATAGAAATAAAGAGATAAACAGTTCATAATTGAGAAATAAAATGAGTACAATGTCCACATTAGACTACGCAGAGTCCTTATTACATATTTTTTCAAATAAAGAAAAGTACAATAATGTACCAATCACAATCTCCTACTCTCGCTCCGAGTCGCTCCTAGTGATCTCCTCGGAAGAAGAAGTAGTAGTCTCAATACCTGTACGCCGAAGCAAGTATGAGTTCATAGAACTCAACAAGTAACACTAAGCACACAAAACTTACATGTATTGCATGTCATTTACACTTTATATCACACATAGGCATGGATTAACAATCTTATCCAATAAAATCCTAAACATGAATTCTACGCATTTTTCTCCTGGACTTTATTTATTATAAAGTGTTTGATAACATAATGCCTATCCCATGCTTTCTACGAATTATCAACATGTCATGTAAATCCTATTAAGTCACATTACACTGCACATAATAGTAATTGTTAACTTAAGCATGGAATTCACTTACATAAAGAAAGTATAACGCTAACATGGATTCTAAAAGCATTACACATAGTTAACTCAAATATACATGGAAAGAAGCTTATTATACACTGTCATATTATCACATAAGATTATCATTTTACATGCTCATTTACACAATCCTCATAGCTCATGCACACACTTTCTTTTAACATAATTTCACATCATTAATGCCGGGACACATAGCCAAAACCACCATATAAGGACAACATAATCACAACACATAATCATCACCTAGGCATATTAGTGACAATTCTTAGTTACTGCGCAGAACGGGAGAAGCACTCTCCACCCTAACCAGCGATTACTTGTTCGCCTCCGGATTTAATCCCCATGCCCATGGGATATCACACACTTGAACTTTCCGTGGGGACTTTACCACAGTACAATTCCAAGCCCTCTAGGTAGCAGTGTCACCCTTGACAAAGTTTCACCTTTAGTTAACATTTAACAACTCCTATGCACAAGTTAACCATCCTTATGTTACACATGCACATATTTCAGTCATAAGTAACATGTATACTATTCAGTTAATCCATTCCGTGGAGTCTAATCATTAACTAATAACAGTAATTATGCCAAGCATTACTAACATAATCATTTTTTGCATGAAATCCACACATTAGTATTCATATCATTTAATCTACATGAACTTTTATCACAGGTCATTTACTATTCACGTACCCACATTACAAAATTTCAAAAATTTCTAAAATATGCACTTTTAACAAAATTCAAACAGTGATATATCTAAGGTTAAAAAAGCCCAATTTTACATGAGTTGATATTAGTTAGACTACAGTACTGATACACATGCATACTGACAGTACTGAGCGTTTATTCCAATTCTGAGAATTAACTAAATTCACACATTTAAAAATTTCTACACTAATTAATGAAACTCACTATTTTCGTGTCAGAAAATCTAGTGAAGTATATAAGTTGCAGAAAACTCCCAAGTTTTAACAGTATGTTGTGATATCAATGCACATATCACAAAAATTTCTAACATCTAATTCCACAGAGATAATACAACCATAATCTCAATGATTAAACCTGGTTATCATGCATTTCAGAAATTCTCATAATTGCACGAAATTAACAAAAATTCATTAAAATTTCACTTACATACTCACTATGTTGGGTTGAATGCAAATTCATATCATTTCCCTCCTATTTTGATGATGACAAGAGGTGTTCTTAAAGCAATTTAATTGAAACATGTCAAAAACATCATACCTGAAATTCATGTTCAAAAAGTATTTTTCAAACCACATTTATCATTTATGGTCATGATAATCATTTAACTAATGATATATGTGTTTATTTTTCAGGTACAAACATTTTTATGCAAAAGATGTGTCGACACACCCATCAATGGTGTCGACACAACAACACAGATTCAAAGGCAAAATGTATAAAAATGTTGAGACTGTGTCGACACATGTCAAGAGTGTGTCGACACGAGTGGCAGTTTTTCAGAAATCAAGCCTACCCAGGTCACACACTCTCAGAGCAGGTCGACACTAGATCCCGTTTTCAGAACAGCCAGTTTGAAGAATTGGGACAGCAGGTCGACACACTCTCAGAGCAGGTCGACACTAGACCCAGTTCCCAGAACAGCCAGTTTGCAGATTTGGGACAGCAGGTCGACACACTCAAGAGCAGGTCGACACGGGACCTTCTTCCCAGAACAAATTCTTACATATTTGGACAGTGTGTCGACACTACCACCAGGGCAGGTCGACACACTACGGAAACTTTTCATCCTAAAGTTGATGGCTGCCACGTGTCCTTCTAGGGCGATCAGAATCTTCCTAGGAACGCGTGCCCTTGTACCCCAAAGGGTATCTTTGGAATCCTAAGGATATAAAGTTTCTTTTGGCCAGCCTTCAACAGTAGAAGGGACCCAACTCTCCAGAGCCTCCAAGAAGCTCCTGGCGGCCAAGAAGAGCTCGTGTCTCCTTCCCCTGCTCCAAGTGCTTCCAGAAGACCAATTCCCACCAATTCAAGGTGTGGGAATTGGAATTTGATTCCTGAAGACTTCTCTGAAGCATTCCAAGGAGGCAGATCCTGTAGAAGACTTCTTTGGTGAAGAATTCGAGGAAGATCCAACTTCTCAGATTGCAGAGCATCGACTTGGACTTCAAGCTTCACAAGTTCCTTCCCAATTCAAGCTTCTACAAGGGAGTACACTGAAGAACGAAGCCTTTCAATACAATTTACCTTTTCTTCTGTTCTTCTGAGATATCTTTGAGATTATGCAAGTGCTTCTGCATAACTCTCTTTAGAGTTCTCAAATTTCGACTAGATCTGTTGCTAGAGGATCTTAGTCTTAAGTTGGTGTCTAGCAAGTTTTAGTGTGAGCATTGTGCTCAGTTTGTTGTGAGCCGTCGAGCTCAGTTTGAGTTGTCAAGCTCAAGGTTGGTTGAGCAGTCTTGCTCAGTGTTTCTAGAGTAGTCTTGCTCTAGAGGTTGTGTGAGTTGTATGCTCTGAAGTGTTGGAGTTGTTAGGCTCCTTTGGGTGTGTAGCCCAGTTGTGTTAGTGAAGCCTCACGGGTTGTGAGGGGTGGATGTAGGAATCACTTGGGTGATTTCCGAACCACCTAAAAAATCCTTGTGCATTTGTCTTCTGTGGTTTGATTGATTCATCCGCTAGATGCTTGCATAGGATCCGTTTTAATTCACTTAATCAACTTGCTTCACATCTAAGTTTTTCAACTCACTCAAATCTAATCAGATCTGTAGTTTTTCACTGATAACATTGCCTCTGATTCTAAATAGTTTTCAAATTACTTAAGCTTCCGCAAAAGTGGCTAAGATCTATTCATCCCCCCCTTCTAGATCTTTTCCACACATTCATTTCGATCCTTCAATTGGTATCAGAGCGGGTTTACATCGATCTGATTTGAACTGAGAGCAGTTTTTGTTTCTGAGTATTGAGTGTTTGATTGTTTGCTTGTTTGTTTGCTTGCTTGTTTAACTCTTTCTCTGTGCATTTACTTAAGTGTCATGGACTCAAAGGGTTTCATAGCTGAGGGCCATTCCATAAATAGGCCACCATTCTTTAATGGTTTGGATTCTTATTGGAAGAACAGAATGCAAGTATTTTAAGGGCCCAGAACTATGAGATCTGGAAAGTAGTTGAGGTGGGTCCCTATGAGAACCAGGGAGAAGAAGATACCTGGACAAGGAACAGATAAGGAAAGCTACACTGAATTATAGTGCCATGAACATGATTCAGTGTGCTGTCCATCCCAAGGAGTATTCGAGAATCTCTATGTGCAAATCTGCCAAAGAGATGTGGGATAAACTCGAATTACTCTATGAGGGAACATCTCAGGTCAAGGAGACCAAGGCAAACATTTTAGTTTCAGAATATGAACTCTTTATGATGAAATCTAATGAATCTATTTCTGAAATGTTTGCCAGATTCATGGTGATAGTCAATGGACTCAAGGCTTTGGGTAAGGAGTATACTGATGCAGACTTGGTAAGAAAAATTTTGCGTTCACTTTCTTCAGTTTGGCATACCAAGGCCACTGTATTGAAGATTCAAAAGATTTGTCCAAAATTTCTTTGGATGAATTGATTGGATCTTTAATGACATATGAAATAAACTTAAAAAGAAATGAAGAACACATCATTAAGACCAAGCCTATGGCACTCAAAGCCTCTTCAAGCAACAAAGATAAAAATCAGGATAAGACAAGTTCTGAAGAATCTGAGTCGAATGAGGATGAGATTGCCCTCATGACCAGACAATTCAGGAAATTTTTGAAATATAGGAAAGGGAAAATGACTGGGAAAAAGAAATTTCCCTCAGGTAAGAAGAACACTCCTCTTCCAATTTCAATAAGAATCATAAACCTGATGAAAATGTTATCTGTTACAGGTGCAACAAGCCAGGACACATGAAAGGAGAGTGTCCTGAGAACAAGAAGGAAAAGCACAAGAGATTCCAGAAATATAGAAGCCAAAGGCCATGGTAGCCACTTGGTCTGATGAAGACACAAGTGAGGAAGAAGAAGAGAAGAAGTCCTCAAGCTCAGAGAGTGAGGAAGTTTGCTTCATGGCCAACAGCACAGATGGAAAGGTAAATACTTCCTTTGAAGATTATAGTGTTGAAGATTGGCAGGATGTGTATGCAGAATTAGTTGAAAGATATTCTGAAATGAGAAAAGAAAATAAACACATCAAAAAGAAAATTGAAAATCTCTACCATAATCAATCTTCAAACAATAGAATCTGTGAACTGGAATCTGAAGTAACAGACTTGCTTGAAGAAAAAGAGAATCTCCTAAACCTAATTGATGAACTGAAACTTGCCTCTCAAAAGGCCTCCCAAGAATTCAGAAACTTAAATGAAAAGCTGGAAATTGAAAAACAAGAAAAAAACAGAAAATTGAAGAAATTGAAGTTCTTAAAAACCAGCTAAAGGAAAGGGAGGAGGTTATCCAAACCTTCACAAAAGGCCAAGATAACCTAGAGGCATTGCTAGGATCCAACATGACAACCACATCTCATGGATTAGGATTCAACAAGAAGAAACCCCAAAAAGACAAATCTGGTGAGAAAAAGGAAAAGCACCACTAATTAATTTTGTCAAGGGTCCTAATCTGGAAAACACTGAAATCAACAAACAGCAAACAAAACCCCAAACAAAACTCAAAACAAATCAAAACCAAAACAAAAGAAGACTATCAGGTCGACACAGTCCCCTGACAGGTCGACACCAGTCCCAAGAAGAAGACTTCTGTGGCTGTTGTGTCGACACCAGTACAGGAGAGGTCGACCTGCTCAACACCAAAAACCAAAAACAACTCAACCAAAAATTCAAATAAAAATCTGAAAAATAAGAAAAAGGGAAAAGAAATAATCCATGAAAAACCTTGGACCTCCAAGACAACACTTCAAGAAGATTGGACTAATCCTTGGAACCAATGGTATGAAAATCCCTGTTGGTATTATCCTCAATACTCTTATCCAAATTTCTGGATGTACCAACACAATCCATGGATTCCACCTCCTCCTCTGAACTCAAATTTTCAAATGAAAAACTCCCCTCCAACCAAAAACAAAGATCTTGGTGCTTTCATTCCTAAAAGAAAGACAAACAGAAAAAGGCTGAAAACACCAAAGTAACAAAACAAAAATCTAAAACAAATCAAATTTGGGTGAGAAAGGATTTGATATCTGTGCTAAATCATACTGATGGTCCCAACTCTGTTTGGGTACCAAAATCTTCTCTCCATTGATCTTTGTGCAGGAAGGTCGTGCACCCAACACCAATGTTTGTTTCTTGATAGTGGGTGTTCACGACACATGACTGGAGATAGAGCCAAATTTTCCTGTCTAATTGAAAAGGAGGGAGGGTCAGTCACCTTTGGAGGTAAAAATAAAGGAAAGATCATTGGATCTGGTAAGGTTGGTCAAACTTCTTCAAACTCAGTAGATAATGTTTTGTTAGTTGATGGACTTGATTATAATTTGCTCAGTATCAGCCAACTATGTGACAAAGGTCACAAAGTTGTGTTTGAATCTGATTTTTGCAAAATAATTGATTCATCAACTGACAAAATCAAATTCTTTGGAAAAGAGAAAACAATGTCTACATGATCAACCTTAATAAAAACTTTTCTGAAAATCTTTGTTTTGTTGCAAATAAAGATGAAATTGCATGGACTTGGCACAAAAGACTTGGCCATGCAAGTTTCAGAACTTTGAATAAGTTGTTAAGATTGAATCTGTGGTTAAAGGTCTTCCTGAATCTTTTTCTAGTGTTGAAGGTCAAATTTGTGGGATCTGTGCTAAAGGAAAACAAACTAGGAAATCCTTTAAAGCCTTCAATGAAGTACTCACATCTAAGCCACTAGAACTTCTTCACATGGACCTCTTTGGGCCAACAAGAGTTCTAAGCTAAGTGGCAAGAGATATGGGTTTGTAATCATTGATGACTTTACTAGATTTACCTGGGTTATTTTTCTATCCCACAAAAGTGATGCATGCCTTGAATTCAGGAATTTCTGTACCACTATCTTAACAACTTATCCATTTAAAATTAAAACATTTTAACTGATCATGGGGGTGAATTTGATAACACATCCTTTCTGATCTATGTGCTGAATTTCAAATATTTCACAAGTTTTCTTCACCTAGAACTCCAGAACAAAATGGAGTTGTGGAAAGAAAGAATAGAACTCTTGTGGAAATGGCTAGATCCATGCTCTTAGGAAGTAATCTGCCCATCCTTCTGGGCTGAAGCTGTTAACACAGCCAATCACATCCTAAACAGAGCTTTGTCAGACCAAAGATCAGAAAAAACCCCTATGAATTGTTGAAAAACAAAAAGCCAACTGTTGCTTACTTCAAAACTTTGGGTGCAAGTGTTTTGTACACAATAACAACAAGAAAACCTTGACAAGTTTGATGCTAAGAGTCAGGAAGCTATCTTCCTTGGCTATTCTGAAGTGTCAAGGGCTTTCAAAGTGTACATATTGAAAACCAAACTGTTGAAGAATCACCACATGTTATTTTTGATGAAAATTCCTTTTCCACTAATGATTCTAAATCTTGCAGGGAAAAACAAGACAATGAAGAGGATGACCTCATTGTGGACTCTTCACCAACCGTTGAGGAGATTAACAACATTGAAGAGAACCTGAACAACAACTCACCATCTTCAAGTGGTTCAGGTAATATTGCTCCAGAAGTGGGCACTTCTCAACAGGTAATTTCTGAACCTCGTTTTCTAAGAGATCACCCATTAGACAGTGTAGTTGGCAACTTAAATGATAGAGTTAGGACCAGATCATCCTTCTTGCAAAACATTGAAGAAGACTCACTAGCTCTAATTTCCCAAATTGAACCCAAGTCAATTGATGAAGCCTTATCCAGTTCTGATTGGATTAATGCTATGCATGATGAACTTCATCAATTTGAAAGAAATCAAGTGTGGGAATTAGTGCCTAGACCTAGTGACCAAACAGTGATTGGCACTAGATGGGTTTTCAGAAATAAATTGAATGAAACTGGTCAAGTAATAAGAAACAAAGCTAGGCTAGTTGCAAAGGGGTATAACCAAGAATTTGGAATTGACTTTGAAGAATCTTATGCCCCTGTAGCTAGACTAGAAGCTGTGAGAATTTTCCTTGCTTTTGCATCCTCCATGAAATTCAAAGTCTTTCAAATGGATGTCAAAAGTGCATTTCTAAATGGATATATAAAGGAAAATGTTTTTGTTGAACAACCTCCTGGATTTGAAAATGAAAAATATCCTAACCATGTTTTCAAGCTTAATAAGGCACTCTATGGTCTTAAACAAGCTCCAAGAGCTTGGTATGATCGTTTGAGTTCCTTTTTACTTGAGAAAAGGATATTCCAGAGGTAATGTTGATCAAACATTGTTCACAAAACAGTAAAAAATCAAATAATTGTTGTCCAAATTTATGTTGATGACATAATATTTGGATCAACTAATAAAGGCCTTTGCACTGAATTTTCAAATCAAATGAAGAATGAATTTGAAATGAGCTTAATGGGAGATTAACATTCTTTTTGGGATTGCAGGTCAACCAAAACATGAAGGAATCTTCATCAGTCAAACCAAATATGTCAAGGAGCTACTAAAAAGGTTTGACTTTCAGAACCTAAACACTCAAGCACACCCATTGCAATAAATGCTAAGCTAGAAGAAGACCCATCTGGTAAGTCAGTAGATCCAAAGACCTACAGAGGTATGATTGGCTCTCTGCTCTACCTTACTACTTCTAGACCTGACATTCAGTTTTGTGTGTGCTTATGTGCTAGATTCCAATCTAATCCTAAAGAAAGTCATATGCTTGCTGTGAAAGAATTTTTAAATATCTTGTTGGAACATGTGACTTAGGAATTTGGTATCCTGCTGGTTGCAAGTTAGAATTGTTTGCCTATTGTGATGTTGATTATGCTGGGTGTAAGTTAGATAGAAAAAGCACAAGTGGCTTGTGTGTATTTCTAGGTGGGTGCCTTATTTCTTGGGCTTCTAAGAAGCAACATTCAGTTGCTCTGTCAACAGCAGAGGCTGAGTATGTTGCTGCAGGTAGATGTGGAACTCAGATTCTCTGGGTGAAACATCAACTTCTTGATTACAACCAAGATTTAGGGTGTGTACCCATCCTATGTGATAACACTAGTGCCATAAATTTGTCTAAAAACCCCATTCAGCACTCAGAACAAAACACATTGAAATTAGGCATCATTTCTTGAGAGATGAGGTTGCAAGAAATCTTTTGAACTCCATTTTATTGAAACTGAAAAACAAATTGCAGACATATTCACAAAACCCCTTCCTGAAAACAGATTTTCATCTTTAAGGAGAGAACTTGGTCTTTGTAAATGTCCACCTTCTTGATCTCTCTTAAGGTTTGGGTTGAGTGCTATGCATTGTCTAAGGGGGAGTTCTTTGCATTTCATAACTCCTTGCTTCCTCAAGCTACATTGTTCATATCTCTCTCACTTTCAATTCCATTTCCCTTTTTACAATAAATTCTCCATTCTGATTGTGTTGAAACTTCTTGGTATATCAAATAGTGATTTGGAGAAGGACAAGTTATGCTTGTCTGGACACTTTCACTATGCGTGAGGAGAACATATCTCCGCCAAGTACTAAGAAGTTAATATGCAATAGTTGAGGGGGAGCTTTTATTGTTCAAAGAGAATTTCTTTTCTGATTTCAAAACTTGCACAGTTTTCACTTCCATTTCCTTTTGGCAATGAATTCTTCAACTCTTATTGTATTGAAGTTACTTGGTATATCAAATGGTGATTTGAAGAAGGACAAGTTAGCTTGTCTGGACACTTTCACTATGCGTGAGAGCTTATCTCCGCCAAGTACCAAGAAATGAATATGCAATTGTGAGGAGAAGTTCTTGTTGTCCAAGAAGAAAATCTCTTTCTGATTTAAAAATGCATATCTTTATTTTGATGATGAAAATGGTTGAAATCATCATCTCAGGGGGAGCTAGAAAATTCACAAGTCATCTTTTTGCAAAATTCAAAACCTTCTTGCATTTCATCAATTCCCTGCATGATGTCCTCATTCTAAAGTCTAGAGTCACAAAATGAACCTTGAGTGATTTATTATATTTTTACTAATCAACCTCAACTATGTCTCTCAATCCACAGAAATTCAGATCTCTTCCTAAACTAAATGACAATTTGTGCCTTGAACTTAAAACATTTCCTTGTTTGCAACTGATGACTGGATGTATTTGAATTCTATCTCACAAACTCTCCAAAATCTTGTAAAATCCAACAGAGCAATGGCATCTGTGCTGAGAAACTGCACACCTTCACAATGAATGAAGTGCTATGTATGTCATGAGGCATTATTGCTAACTCTGTTCAAAGGGATCCAAATTGAAAATAACTTCAAAATTTAAGCAATTATGTGCTATGCTTTTTGATGATGACTGAGTAACTGGAAATATTGGCGTCTACAAAACGTATATTTCATGTCAAAAGGTCATCATTTACCCCTTTGAGACTTGACAATGACTAAATCTTAAGTATCCAGGGACTATGGTGTGTAAAAAGCACTAGTACTTGAGTGAAAGAGATTTATATCATTGATAGTTTGTTAAAAGACACAAAATATGAAAATTATTGGAGATTTGTTTAGAAAGAATCATCTTCCTCCTTCATCAAGTTGTTCTTTAAGTTTGTGTTTTACTTTCAACACAACTGTATTTGGTCTAGATGACATCTTTAATTCTTGAAAATTGAGAAACATGGTAGTTTTTGGTTGATTGTTAATACATATATCCCTCAATTTATCATTTTGTTGATTCAAGTCTTGGAATGCTAATATCCTGTTGGAAATTGTTTGAAACACTTGAACTGTGATGAATTTTTGCAAAATACAACAAATGAATTTTTAAGCCTCTTAAAAATCCTTGAAATGATAATTCCTCTCATTATTTATCATTATAAAGATGTCCCCAAATTTCTCAAAAATTTCCTCTCAAAGATTCAAATTTCTCTCAAAGGCTGTGTCGACACCATCTCTCACGTCGACACACCCTCGTGTCGACATCGTGTCGACACAACCCCAGTCAGGTCGACACACCCTTCCTCATGTGTCGACACTGCCTTCTTGCCAGACCCTTTTCAAACCTTTCGGGTTCACCTTAAACCCTTGTTGTTCTGCGGGGCAGTATACCACTGCACCCTTTGGCATCAGGTCGACCCGACGGCCAAAATTTCATTGTTTCCGGCAAGAACACTTCCCATTTCTCTCTAGCTCTCATCCTCCTTCATCATCTCTCCATTCTTCCATTTCCTCTCCAAATTCCACTCCTCTTGCACCATGGTCCGCAAGTTGGGTCCCCGCCGTGGCGCAAGATCAGCGGCCTCTTCAAGGCCAGTTCCGGCAGAGGTTCCAGTTGAACAGATGGAAAGAAGAACCAGAGAAGAAACGATCCTGCCGAGCAACCAGGATCTTCTTCTGCACCTCAAAGAGCTTCAAAGAGAGGTGGACCTCACTTCAGGCAGAGGTAGTAGTCCTCAAACCCTAGACCAGACAGTTCGGGAGATTCCTCTGAAACCCTGAGGATCATCCTCTTCTTCCTCTTCTGAGTCTCAAGAGGATATTCCCTCAGAGTCAGTCAGTGCAGCAAAGCTATTTTGAAGCCCAGAATTCTAGACCTTTCAGACACCCAACTAGCAGACTCTTCCTGAAATTCAAACCTATTTTTCCTTTCAATCTTGGATACCTTTATTTCTGAATTTCAAGTCTGCTATCCAAGATTAGTTAGAGAATTCTACAAGAACCTCAATGCACAGATGAGGGGATTGAATCCAAAGTCAAGGGAATAGCCATAGATATGCCAACTGCAGTAGCTGCCTCCATTTTCAAAGTGCCAGATGAGGGGCTGACTACCATGAGTTTGAATTTGATTTACATGAAGCCTATTCCATCTTGACAGGCCTTCCTGCAGATGCATCAGATCAAACAGACCTATGTAACCAGGTTCAATGCAAATACCTTCCACCTGTGTTAAGGGTCATCCACCACATTTTGACCACCATAATTACCCCTCAAGGTGGTGGGAGGGATAGACTGACAGACATCAGAGGTTCATCCTCTATTGCATGGTCAAAGACATCAAAATCAACCTCCATGTGATTCTCTATCAAATCATGTCTGAAACAACAAGACAGACCTAAAGAGATCACTTCCTTATGGAGCATCTGACCTCAGTGTTCAAGCACTTTGGTGTGCCATTGGAAAATGAAAAATCCCAATCTATTCCCAAGTCAAACATCTACACTTTTAAGAATATCCAGAAGTTTATGGGATTTAGATTGGAGGGAAATCAGATTAGAAGAGGACCAATTGTGGTTGAGGCCCCTCAAGCTCAGGAGGACCAGCCTCAGGTTCAAGGGGATCAGCCCCAAGCACAAGAGGACCAGCCTCCAGCTCAAGGAGACCAAATCAGGAGGATCAGCCTCCACATCATGAGGGCCAGCCTCAAGTTCAAGAGGAACATGTTCACTTGCCAGAGGATCAGCCTCTAATGATGAGGATCAGCCTCATATCACTCCTGTTGTTTGCTTGTTGTTTGCTTGCTTGTTGAACTCTTTCTCTGTGCATTTACCTAAGTGTCATGGACTCAAAAAGGGTTTCATAGTAAGGGCCATTCTAAATAGGCCACCTTCTTTAATGGTTTGGACTATTTATTGGAAGAAAAAAATGCAAGTGTTTTAAGGGCCCAGAACTATGAGATCTGGAAAGCAGTTGAGGGGGGTCCCTATGAGAACCAGGGAGAAGAGATACCTGGACAAGGGAACAGATAAGGAAAGCTACACTGATTAGCCATGAACATGATTCAGTGTGCTGTCCATCCCAAGGAGTATTCGAGAATCTCTAGTGCAAATTGCCAAAGAGATGTGGGATAAACTCGAATTACTCTATGAGGGAACATCTCAGGTCAAGTAGACCAAGGCAAACATTTTAGTTTCAGAATATGAACTCTTTATGATGAAATCTAATGAATCTATTTCTGAAAGTTTGCCAGATTCATGGTGATAGTCAATGGACTCAAGGCTTTGGGTAAGGAGTATACTGATGCAGACTTGGTAAGAAAAATTTTGCGTTCACTTTCTTCAGTTTGGCATACCAGGCACTGTTATTGAAGATTCAAAAGATTTGTCCAAAATTTCTTTGGATAATGAATGATTGGATCTTAATGACATATGAAATAAACTTAAAAGAAATGAAGAACACATCATTAAGACCAAGCCTATGGCACTCAAAGCCTCTTCAAGCAAAAAAGATAAAAATCAGGATAAGACAAGTTCTGAAGAATTTGAGTCGAATGAGGATGAGATTGCCCTCATGACCAGACAATTCAGGAAATTTTGAAATATACGAAAGGGAAAATGACTGGGAAAAAGAAATTTCCCTCAGGTAAGAAGAACATTTCCTCTTCCAATTTCAATAAGAATCAAACTGATGAAAATGTTATGTTACAGGTGTAGCAAGCCAGACAATGAAAGGAGAGTGTCCTGAGAACAAGAAGGAAAAGCACAAGAGATTCCAGAAATATAAGAAGCCAAAGGCCATGGTAGCCACTTGGTCTGATGAAGATACAAGTGAGGAAGAAGAAGAGAAGAAAGTCCTCAAGCTCAGAGAGTGAGGAAGTTTGCTTCATGGCCAACAGCACAGATGGAAAGGTAAATACTTCCTTTGAAGATTATAGTGTTGAAGATTGGCAGGATGTGGATGCAGAATTAGTTGAAAGATATTCTGAAATGAGAAAAGAAAATAAACACATCAAAAAGAAAATTGAAAATCTCTACCATAATCAATCTTCAAACAATAGAATATGTGAACTGGAATCTGAAAGTAACAGACTTGCTTGAAGAAAAAGAGAATCTCCTAAACCTAATTGATGAACTGAAACTTGCCTCTCAAAAGGCCTCCCAAGAATTCAGAAACTTAAATGAAAAGCTGGAAATTGAAAAACAAGAAAAACAACAGAAATTGAAGAAATTGAAGTTCTAAAAACCAGCTAAAGGAAAGGGAGAGGGTTATCCAAACCTTCACAAAGGCCAAGATAACCTAGAGGCATTGCTAGGATCCAACATGACAACCACATCTCATGGATTAGGATTCAACAAGAAGAAACCCCCAAAAAGACAAATCTGGTGAGAAAAAAGGGGAAAAGCACCACTAATTAAATTTGTCAAGGGTCCTAATCTGGAAAACACTGAAATCCAACAAACAGCAAACAAAACCCCAAACAAAACTCAAAACAAATCAAAAACCCAAAAACAAAAGAAGACTATCAGGTCGACACAGTCCCCTGACAGGTCGACACCAGTCCACAAGAAGAAGACTTCTGTGGCTGTTGTGTCGACACCAGTACAGGAGAGGTCGACCTGCTCAACACCAAAAACCAAAAACAACTCAACCAAAAATTCAAATAAAATCTGAAAAATAAGAAAAAGGGAAAAGAAATAATCCATGAAAAACCTTGGACCTCCAAGACAACACTTCAAGAAGATTGGACTAATCCTTGGAACCAATGGTATGAAAATCCCTGTTGTATTATCCTCAATACTCTTATCCAAATTTCTGGATGTACCAACACAATCCATGGATTCCACCTCCTCCTCTGAACTCAAATTTTCAAATGAAAAACTCCCCTCCAACCAAAAACAAAGATCTTGGTGCTTTCATTCCTAAAAGAAAGAACAAACAGAAAAAGGCTGAAAACACCAAAGTAACAAAACAAAAATCTAAAACAAATCAAATTTGGGTGAGAAAGGATTTGATATCTGTGCTAAATCATACTGATGGTCCCAACTCTGTTTGGGTACCAAAATCTTCTCTCCATTGATCTTTGTGCAGGAAGGTCGTGCACCCAACACCAATGTTTGGTTTCTTGATAGTGGGTGTTCACGACACATGACTGGAGATAGAGCCAATTTTTCTGTCTAATTGAAAAGGAGGGAGGGTCAGTCACCTTTGGAGGTAAAAATAAGGAAAAGATCATTGGATCTGGTAAGGTTGGTCAAACTTCTTCAACTCAGTAGATAATGTTTTGTTAGTCGATGGACTTGATTATAATTTGCTCAGTATCAGCCAACTATGTGACAAAGGTCACAAAGTTGTGTTTGAATCTGATTTTTGCAAAATAATTGATTCATCAACTGACAAAATCAAATTCTTTTGAAAAAGAGAAAACAATGTCTACATGATCAACCCTAATAAAAACTTTTCTGAAAATCTTTGTTTTGTTGCAAATAAAGATGAAATTGCATGGACTTGGCACAAAAGACTTGGCCATGCAAGTTTCAGAACTTTGAATAAGTTGTTAAGATTGAATCTGGTTAAAGGTCTTCCTGAATCTTTTTCTAGTGTTGAAGGTCAAATTTGTGGGATCTGTGCTAAAGGAAAACAAACTAGGAAATCCTTTAAAGCCTTCAATGAAGTACTCACATCTAAGCCACTAGAACTTCTTCACATGGACCTCTTTGGGCCAACAAGAGTTCTAAGCTAAGTGGCAAGAGATATGGGTTTGTAATCATTGATGACTTTACTAGATTTACCTGGGTTATTTTCTATCCCACAAAAGTGATGCATGCCTTGAATTCAGGAATTCTGTACCACTATCTTAACAACTTATCCATTTAAAATTAAAAACATTTTAACTGATCATGGGGGTGAATTTGATAACACATCTTTTCATCTATGTGCTGAATTTGCAAATATTTCACAAGTTTTCTTCACCTAGAACTCCAGAACAAAATGGAGTTGTGGAAAGAAAGAATAGAACTCTTGTGGAAATGGCTAGATCCATGCTCTTAGGAAGTAATCTGCCCAAATCTTTCTGGGCTGAAGCTGTTAACACAGCCAATCACATCCTAAACAGAGTTTGGTCAGACCAAAGATCAGAAAAACCCCCTATGAATTGTTTGAAAACAAAAAGCCAACTGTTGCTTACTTCAAAACTTTTGGGTGCAAGTGTTTTGTACACAATAACAACAAAGAAAACCTTGACAAGTTTGATGCTAAGAGTCAGGAAGCTATCTTCCTTGGCTATTCAGAAGTGTCAAGGGCTTTCAAAGTGTACATATTGAAAACCAAAATTGTTGAAGAATCACCACATGTTATTTTTGATGAAAATTCTTTTTCCACTAATGATTCTAAATCTTGCAGGGAAACAAGACAATGAAGAGGATGACCTCATTGTGGACTCTTCACCAACCGTTGAGGAGATTAACAACATTGAAGAGAACCTGAACAACAACTCACCATCTTCAAGTGGTTCAGGTAATATTGCTCCAGAAGTGGGCACTTCTCAACAGGTAATTTCTGAACCTCGTTTTCTAAGAGATCACCCATTAGACAGTGTAGTTGGCAACTTAAATGATAGAGTTAGGACCAGATCATCCTTCTTGCAAAACATTGAAGAAGACTCACTAGCTCTAATTTCCCAAATTGAACCCAAGTCAATTGATGAAGCCTTATCCAGTTCTGATTGGATTAATGCCATGCATGATGAACTTCATCAATTTGAAAGAAATCAAGTGTGGGAATTAGTGCCTAGACCTAGTGACCAAACAGTGATTGGCACTAGATGGGTTTTCCGAAATAAATTGAATGAAACTAGTCAAGTAATAAGAAACAAGCTAGGCTAGTTGCAAGGGTATACCAAGAATTTGGAATTGACTTTGAAAAATCTTATGCCCCTGTAGCTAGACTAGAAGCTGTGAGAATTTTCCTTGCTTTTGCATCCTCCATGAAATTCAAAGTCTTTCAAATGGATGTCAAAGTGCATTTCTAAATGGATATATAAAGGAAAATGTTTTTGTTAAACAACCTCCTGGATTTGAAAATGAAAAATATCCTAACCATGTTTTCAAGCTTAATAAGGCACTCTATGGTCTTAAACAAGCTCCAAGAGCTTGGTATGATCGTTTGAGTTCCTTTTTACTTGAGAAAGGATATTCCAGAGGTAATGTTGATCAACATTGTTCACAAAATAGTAAAAAAATCAAATAATTGTTGTCCAATTTATGTTGATGACATAATATTGGATCAACTAATAAAAGCCTTTGCACTGAATTTTCAAATCAAATGAAGAATGAATTTGAAATGAGCTTAATGGGAGATTTAACATTCTTTTTGGGATTGCAGGTCAACCAAACACATGAAGAATCTTCATCAGTCAAACCAAATATGTCAAGAGCTACTAAAAGGTTTGACTTTCAGACCTCAAACACTCAAGCACACCCATTGCAATAAATGCTAAGCTAGAAGAAGACCCATCTGGTAAGTCAGTTGATCCAAAGACCTACAGAGGTATGATTGGCTCTCTGCTCTACCTTACTACTTCTAGACCTGACATTCAGTTTTGTGTGTGCTTATGTGCTAGATTCTAATCTAATCCTAAAGAAAGTCATATGCTTGCTGTGAAAAGAATTTTTAAATATCTTGTTGGAACATGTGACTTAGAATTTGGTATCCTGCTGGTTGCAAGTTAGAATTGTTTGCCTATTGTGATGCTGATTATGCTGGGTGTAAGTTAGATAGAAAAAGCACAAGTGGCTTGTGTGTATTTCTAGGTGGGTGCCTTATTTCTTGGGCTTCTAAGAAGCAACATTCAGTTGCTCTGTCAACAGCAGAGGTTGAGTATGTTGCTACAGGTAGATGTGGAACTCAGATTCTCTGGGTGAAACATCAACTTCTTGATTACAACCAAGATTTAGGGTGTGTACCCATCCTATGTGATAACACTAGTGCCATAAATTTGTCTAAAAACCCCATTCAGCACTCCTAACAAAACACATTGAAATTAGGCATCATTTCTTGAGAGATGAGTTGCAAAGAAATCTTTTGAACTCCATTTTATTGAAACTGAAAACAAATTGCAGACATATTCACAAACCCCTTCCTGAAACAGATTTTCATCTTTAAGGAGAGAACTTGGTCTTTGTAAATGTCCACCTTCTTGATCTCTCTTAAGGTTTGGGTTGAGTGCTATGCATTGTCTAAGGGGGAGTCTTTGCATTTCATACTCTCCTGGTTCTCAAGCTACATTGTTCATATCTCTCTCACTTTCAATTCCATTTTCCTTTTTACAATAATTCTCCATTTCTGATTGTGTTGAAACTTCTTGGTATATCAAATAGTGATTGGAGAAGGACAAGTTATGCTTGTTGGACCCTTTCACTATGCGTGAGAACATATCTCCGCCAAGTACTAAGAAGTTAATATGCAATAGTTGAGGGGGAGCTTTTATTGTTCAAAGAGAATTTCTTTTCTGATTTCAAAACTTGCACAGTTTTCACTTCCATTTCCTTTTGGCAATGAATTCTTCAACTCTTATTGCATTGAAGTTACTTGGTATATCAAATGGTGATTTGAAGAAGGACAAGTTAGGCTTGTCTGGACACTTTCACTATGCGTGAGAGCTTATCTCCGCCAAGTACCAAGAAATGAATATGCAATTGTTGAGGAGAAGTTCTTGTTGTCCAAGAAGAAAATCTCTTTCGATTTCAAAAATGCATATCTTTATTTTGATGAAAAATGGTTGAAATCATCATCTCAGGGGAAGCTAGAAAATTCACAAGTCATCTTTTTGCAAAATTCAAAACCTTTCTTGCATTTCATCAATTCCTGCATGATGTCCTCATTCTAAAGTCTGAGTCACAAAATGAACCTTGAGTGATTTATTATATTTTTACTAATCAACCTTCAACTATGTCTCTCAATCCACAGAAATTCAGATCTCTTCCTAAACTAAATGACAATTTGTGCCTTGAACTCAAAACATTTCCTTGTTTGCAACTGATGACTGGATGTATTTGAATTCTATCTCACAAACTCTCCAAAATCTTGTAAAATCCAACAGAGCAATGGCATCTGTGCTGAGAAACTGCACACCTTCACAATGAATGAAGTGCTATGTATGTCATGAGGCATTATTGCTAACTCTGTTCAAAGGGGATCCAATTGAAAATAACTTCAAAATTTAAGCAATTATGTGCTATGCTTTTTGATGATGACTGAGTAACTGGAAAATATTGATGTCTACAAAACGTATATTTTCATGTCAAAAGGTCATCATTTACCCTTTGAGACTTGACAATGACTAAATCTTAAGTATCCAAGGACTATGGTGTGTAAAAGCACTAGTACTTGAGTGAAAGAGATTTATATCATTTGATAGTTTGTTAAAAGACAAAAATATGAAAATTATTGGAGATTTGTTTAGAAAGAATCATCTTCCCCCTTCATCAAGTTGTTCTTTAAGTTTGTGTTTTACTTTCAACACAACTGTATTTAGTCTAGATGACTTCTTTAATTCTTGAAAATTGAGAAACATGGTAGTTTTTGGTTGATTGTTAAATACATTATATCCCTCAATTTATCATTTTGTTGATTCAAGTCTTGGAATGCTAATATCCTGTTGGAAATTGTTTTGAAACACTTGAACTGTGATGAATTTTTGCAAAATACAACAAATGAATTTTTAAGCCTCTTAAAAATCCTTGAAATGTTAATTCCTCTCATTATTTATCATTATAAAGATGTCCCCAAATTTCTCAAAAATTTCCTCTCAAAGATTCAAATTTCTCTCAAAGGCTGTGTCGACACCATCCTCTCACGTGTCGACACACAACCCAGATCGGTCGACACATCCTCTCTCGTGTCGACACACAACCCTAGTCAGGTCGACGCAACCCTTCCTCATGTGTCGACACTGCCTTCTTGCCAGACCCTTTTTCAAACCTTCGGGTTCACCTTAAACCCTTGTTGTCCTGCGGGCAGTATACCACTGCACCCCTTTTGGCATAAGGTCTACTCGACGGCCAAAATTTCATTGTTTTCGGCAGAACACTTCCCATTTCTATCTAGCTCTCATCCTCCTTCCATCATCTCTCCATTCTTCCATTTCCTCTCCAAATTCCACTCCTCTTGCACCATGGTCCGGCAGTTGGGTCCCCGCCGTGGCGCAAGATCAGCGGCCTCTTCAAGGCCAGTTCCGGCAGAGGTTCCAGTTGAACAGATGGAAGAAGAACCAGAGAAGAAACGATCCTGCCGAGCAACCAGATCTTCTTCTGCACCTCAAAGAGCAGCAAAGAGAGGTCAGACCCTCATCTTCAGGCAGAGGTAGTATCCTCAAAACCCTAGACCAGACAGTCTGGGAGATTCTTTTGAAAACCCTGAGGAATCCTCTTCCTCCTCTTCTGAGTCTCAGGAGGATTTCCCTCAGAGTCAGTCAGTGCAGCAAAGCTAATCTTGAAGCCCAGAATTCTAGACCTTCAGACACCAACTAGCTGACTCTATTCCTGAATTCAAACTATTTTTCCTTTCAATCTTGGATACCCTTTATCTGAATTCAAGTCTGCTATCCAAGATTAGTTAAGAATTCTACAAGAACCTCAAATGTACAGATGAGGATTTGAGTCCAAAGTCAGGGAATAGCCTAGATATGCCAACTGCAGTAGCTGCCTCCATTTTCAAAGTGCCAGATGGGGGGTTGACTACCATGAGTTTGAATTTGATTACATAAGCCTATTTTCATCTTGACAGCCTATTCCATGACAGAGCCTCCTGCAAGCATCAATCCAAACCTATGTTTGTAATCTTTTTTGGAATGTTTGTAATGGTTTTCTTGTTGAATGAAATGAAAAGTGTTGCTTGCTTGAATGATTCTCTCAATTGTGTATTTTTGTGATTGAAAATCCTTTTGTGAATGTGATTGAATGATACTTGTCAAGTTGCTTGACTTTTATGAACAAAATTTCTAATTTCAAGTAACACTGTATCTCACAAACACATCATCAATTATTACTGAAAATATCAAAAGGTCCTTGACAAGTATGATCAAGAGGAAAACAAAATTTAAACAATCAAAAATTGCTTAAAATCACACTTCATCAAAACCACATTGAAAAATGGATTTAATGTTGCCATCATAAAAAGGGGGAGATTGTTGGGTTGAATGCAAATTCATATCATTTCCCTCCTATTTTGATGATGACAAGAGTGGTTCTTAAAACAATTAATTGAAACATGTCAAAAAACATCATACCTGAAATTCATGTTCAAAAAGTATTTTTCAAATCACATTTATCATTTATGGTCATGATAAATCATTTACTAATGATATATGTGTTTATTTTTCAGGTACAAACATTTTTATGCAGAAGATGTGTCGACACACTCATCAATGGTGTCGACACAACATCACAATTTAAAGGCAAAATGTATAAAAATGTTGAGACTGTGTCGACACATGTCAAGAGTGTGTCGACACGAGTGTGCAGTTTTTCAGAAATCAAGCCTACCCAGTCGACACACTCTCAGAGCAGTCGACACTAGATCCCGTTCCAGAACAACCAGTTTGAAGAATGGGACAGCAGGTCGACACACTCTCAGAGCAGGTCGACACTATACCCAGTTCCCAGAACAACCAGTTTGCAGATTTGGGACAGCAGGTCGACACACTCAAGAGCAGGTCGACACGGGACCTTCTTCCCAGAACAATTCTTACATATTCTGGACAGTGTGTCGACACTACCACAAGGGCAGGTCGACACACTAAACGAAACTTTCATCCTAAAGTTGATGGATGCCACGTGTCCTTCTAGGGCGATCAGAATCTTCCTAGGAACGCGTGCCCTTGTACCCCAAAGGGTATCTTGGAATCCCAAGGATATAAAAGGTCTTTTTGGCCAGCCTTCAATAGTAGAAGGGACCCAACTCTCCAGAGCCTCCAAGAAGCTCCTGGCGGCCAAGAAGAGCTCGTGTCTCCTTCCCCTACTCTCCAAGTGCTTCCAGAAGACCAATTCCTACCAATTTCAAGGTGGTGGGAATTGGAATTTGATTCTAAAGACTTCTCTGAGCATTCCAAGGAGGCAGATCCTGTAGAAGACTTCTTTGGTGAAGAATTCGAGGAAGATCCAACTTCTCAGATTGCAGAGCATCGACTTGGACTTCAAGCTTCACAAGTTCCTTCCCAATTCAAGCTTCTACAAGGGAGTACACTGAAGAACGAAGCCTTTCAATACAATTTACCTTTTCTTCTGTTCTTCTGAGATATCTTTTGAGATTATGCAAGTGCTTCTGCTAACTCTCTTTAGAGTTCTCAAATTTCAACTAGATCTGTTGCAAGAGGATCTAAGTCTTAAGTTGGTGTCTAGCAAGTTTTAGTGTGAGCATTGTGCTTAGTTTGGTGTGAGCCGTTGAGCTCAGTTTGAGGTTGTCAAGCTCAAGGTTGGTTTGAGCAGTCTTGCTCAGTGTTTCTAGAGTAGTCTTGCTCTAGAGGTTGTGTGAGTTGTATGCTCTGAAGTGTTGGAGTTGTTAGGCCCTTTGGGTGTGTAGCCCTGTTGTGTTTAGTGAAGCCTCACGGGTTGTGAGGGGTGGATGTAGGAATCACTTGGGTGATTTCCGAACCACCTAAAAAATCCTTGTGCATTTGTCTTCTGTGGTTTGATTGATTCATCCGCTAGATGCTTGCATAGGATCCGTTTTTAATTCACTTAATCAACTTGCTTCACATCTAAGTTTTTCAACTCACTCAAATCTAATCAGATCTGTAGTTTTTCACTGATACATTGCCCTCTGATTCTAAATAGTTTTCAAATTACTTAAGCTTCCGCAAAAGTGGCTAAGATCTATTCATCCCCCCCCTTCTAGATCTTTTCCACACATTCATTTCGATCCTTCACACTATACATATTTTATAATACACAAGGTTTACCATATCTCCTCATGCCCAGAAATCCCGGAAATTAAATCATATAGGTCAACGACCTGCACAAATGTTGCAGTCTGTCGAACTTAACAGCAAGTGGTGTGCCGTAGCAGGTTAACGGCAACAATGACTACCGCCAACTCAAGATCTTAATGGCAAGGGATATTGCCGTTAATACTGTCTGTGCAGAACACAGACTGCACACAAGAATCGCTTGAATGGGGTTCCAGGACACGATAAAAATCTACAAAAATTCTGGAACATACTAGACACATGTAGGGATTGTGTGAAAATGTTACTTGCCTTAGGTAAACTCCAAAATCATCGATTTATGTCGGAGTAGCTCTCTTCGGCCTGAGCCAAAGAGTCTTCAATTCCTCCTCCTCTACCAGTTTCCTTGTTGATGAAGAATGCCACTTATGATGGAGAACTCTTCTCCCATGGTTGCGCTCCCCTCCAGTCGAAGAAGATGGCCGAAAGGAGTCGCCAGTCGTGGATCGAAGGCTTGAAAAGAATGTAGGGAGTGAGCCTCAACAAGTCACAGGCTCAGTAGGGGCTACCCAAAAACAACACACAACCCTAAAGAGACCTCAACCCCAAAGGGTTTCACTGGAACAACAATAGCCAAACCATTTCATGCTCATAACAATTGAATTTAAACTATAATTAACCATAAATACCTTAATTAAACATAACATCAAATGGTAAGAGAGGAAGAATAGACTAGTTTCACACTACTAACCACACAACCATTGAAATGCCTAGGCTGCAAGTCTCACAGGCAAATCATGACACAACTGGTCGCCTAAGCTATAAGCTACACTAGCTAACTACTGCCTAAGCTGCTAGCTTCACAGGCAACCTCAATCACAGGGGTAATAGACAGCCAACCAGGGGCTAGTCCTACCCAAAATTATCATACGTTGGAAGTCACATTTAAGACACAGGATTGACAATAGCAGACCAATCCATCACATACTGAAATCATAATAGAAAACTTACCTAAAGAAAGGTAAAGCACAATAAGTGGAAGGTCCCAACACACGACCTCCACAGAGCACAGCTCCACCAACTACAGCTTGCCTAGGTCATAGACCTCATCGGCAAATTACCTACAAAGGTAATAGGATTGGTAATCACAAGCCAATCCAGCTCACAACAACCATAAACAGAGACTTTACTTAAAACGGATAAAATACATAGGTGGCAGGTTAACCCATAAGACTTCCATAAAAACAAGAGTATCACCTCAAAACCGCAAAGTAACCCACAAAGGTACAGGTACCTATGTCTCAGGTACCAGAACACAAATACTCGTATGAAGGGTACTAACAAGTGGTAAACACCACATTGAGCCACAACTTTACTGTGCCTCACTTAGGCACAACTACAGGTGAACCCACCGACGAGTTACACAAGTCACAGCTAGAGCCGGCTAAGCACGAGTCGGAAAGAACGACGCCACCACACGGGAACGAACTACTGGCTGATCAGGCCAGTATCCACCCCGACAACACAACACAAGAACAACCTCTCAGTCTCATAGTCACGGACGTAAGGTCCAACTGCCCGCTCCACGAGAACAACTCAAACAACTGTGGAGACCAACCAACACCACACCTGCAGACACACAGCTGTAGGTCCATGCCTGGCACCTCTAGGGTCTCTGGCGTGAGCACCCTCAAGTGAGGCACTGGAAACAGGACTAGCTGGAGACCAGTGACGTCTACTGGTGTCCGTACCCCCAACTACGAGCGTACTACAAGTGACTAAGAAGACAAGTACATGAGTCACTATCCTACTGTCGTCTTTCCCTCATCCGGACTTACAACTCAAACAAAAGAGTGAGGGTGTCCAGGTTAGACGACACAGACCTCGATGGCACACACAGTACCGAGACAAAACCCCAAGCACAACAAGTACTCGTGCCTAGCTCACAAAGACCTGGGGTACCCGACTAGAGAGGCATTCAAAATAGGCGCTAGACCACCAAACTCGGCAAGCACAAACCCCAATATATACATATATACTTTCCATTATCTATCGTAGTACACATGTTAAGGATAACTTGTACCAGTCACAATGTGGCTTACAAGCTAGCCTACACAATCATACATAAAGACCATATTAAACGATAACAACATGGCCTGTCATTGGTCACGAGGTGACCTCCACTGCCACAGTAAACACAACATATAGTAGTCACACATTTATTCTTATCTCTACTCAATTATACTAACTAAACCACCCTTAATAATTTATACAACACGTCATAGAGCTATGACTAGGTTCTCACTGGAACCTCACTGCCTAACCACCACAAAAAACCAGTGCATGTACCATACACCCACACATACGCATGTAACACCATAATGGCCACTAATGAGGCTAAGTTCACACTGGAACCATCATTGCCCAATCACCACCATACTATGTGCCAAGCACATAACCATGCTATGTAAATATCGCACCAACTATATAAACATACGTAAACTACTCACACCACACGCTCCACGAGCGCTGCGAGTGGCCACTGCACCACTTACTATGACTAATTATCACAACCATGATAATCAGATAATTGGACGTTATTAAACCTTCAAGAATAACAATTCTCGACTGCTGTTGCGACAAGGCGATGCGTCGCCTTCAGAACGCGACGTATCGGGGTGTCGTGACCTGGTCGCGACGCCCAAGGCTGTCGCCTTAGCAGGTGCGAACCCTAATCTGGGATCATCAATCCGGATCACCCCCCAAAACTCATTAAAACCTATGGTTCTCATGCCATTTTCATGCTTTAATGTGCTCCTACACATGCTATCTATTGTTTAGAAAGCATTAAACATGTTATTTACATCACATGAACAATCCACGAATCAAATTAAGGTAGAACTCCCTACCTTCATGAAGAACGCGCAAACCACGGACGGTATGACGTCTCCCCCCTCCACGCGACGTCCTCGCGGCGAGAGCACGCTGAAAACCCCACCAGAATGCCGAATCGCCTGCAGAAGCCGCGACAACTTCTCCCCTGGACGAGCAGAGCTTCTGCAAGCTCTGTTCATCAAAACCTACTTAAAAACGCATTTTCGTAACGCGATGTTCCTGCCCGTCGCGACTTGATCGCGACAGACTAGGGCGTCGCCTCACAAAAACCGATGTCCCCAGCACGCGACACGTGGCACGCATGCAGACGACGACAGCCGAGAAGCGGTGACAAGAACGCGACCATCAGAGTTGTCGCATTCAGAATGCGACACACCTCCTTTGACGCGTTCACAGGCAGAGAATCTGTGAGCACTTCGGGCCCAATCTAACGACCCACCAAGCCTCACAATGCGTGCAACCACCTGAAACACTGTCGAATGGGCCACACACTGGCCACCAAACCCACTAAGCAGGGATCCTTGAAGATCCAAAATGCGCGACGTTACATTACTATCACCTAAAATGAATTATCGTCCTCTACAATCAACACAATTCATGATATCCCAAACTATCACCTAAAAAGAAACAAAGCCGTAATCAGAACAGTTAGGATACACTTTTTTTGCATTTGCCTTTCAATTTATCTGCTCAACTCTATACTCATTCCATGGCTCTTTCTTTACTTTTTAGCTGTAAGCGATTCTACCTTGTCGTGGCGCTTTATTTCCTTGGACTCAACTTACTTCCACATTTTTCTGGGCTATGTTTGCCAAATTTCTTTCTGGACCATTTTCTTGCTTAAACCTTTCACCTTATTCCTGCTATTTTTGGATGCTCTGCATATTAAATCTTGCTGAACTTCTTGATTTTTTTTTCTGTACCATTCATTATCCACTTGTTATTGCCGCTGTTGCTTTGCTTTATCTGCTTTCACATCTCAACTATTTACTTTTCAGAAAATTTGTATCATCATCTTTGAATTTCCTGCCTCTTCTGATTATAAACTGTGCACAAATTTAGACTTCTTCTTAATTATCTGAATCTCGATAATCTGCAAATCTCAAATCTTCCGTACTTCTGCTGCATTACTCCGATTACACTAGACCTTTGGCAAAAATACTTCATAATTTCTGATCACAATTCTATCTTTATTGGCTTTTCAAGTCATTTTACTTACTTACTTAATACTGAAGAAAACACTGATTTTTTGATCTGCTTTTCTCATTCTGATCATACACTTATCCAATTAGCTCTGTGCTGCACAAACTTTAATATCAGCCTTTACCTTCACTAAACTTCTTCTCTGTTATCTGACATTTAACTCAAAATTCCTTACTCTTTCTATTCTATTCTGCCACAATCAAATCTACTCACTATTACTCAAATTCTTACTGCACATCTCTCTACCTATCTGATTATCACTATTTTTTTTAATCTGCTATATTCATTCTTTCTCTGATCATCAATACTGAACTTCAACTTTACTACCCATCATAAAATACCATTTCTGTAAAATATATATTTTTTCATCTATCTCATTGGCTGACTAATTTCACTATACCACCTATACTGTAATTTCTCTTATTAAATACTGCCATAACCATAAACTGAATTTTTAAACACAGTAACTTATTTTATCTGATTCCTTTATTTCACATTTTTAATTTACTGCTCAACTGCTTCTCAACTAATTTATCTTTTCTTATTCTAACTTGTATACTTTCAAATTACTTTAATTACTCAGCCTTAATCTCAGTCTATTTTGACACAATCTTCATACAAATGTTAGTATCGCTGCTCTTATCTTTTAGCACTGTAACCTTACACAAATGTTTCTGTGTAATCTTTACATTTTGCCTCTTACTAAACAAATATCTTTCTGATGAAATTCTCAGAAAAAATCTAATTGTTCACTATTCTTTTTCTATTCTTTCTTTACTCAACTGCTTATCTCTATATATTCTTACATGAATCTTTATATCAAACTTTTCTGTTAACCT
Organism: Colocasia esculenta; assembly: GCA_014218235.1. Taxonomy (NCBI): domain Eukaryota; kingdom Viridiplantae; phylum Streptophyta; class Magnoliopsida; order Alismatales; family Araceae; genus Colocasia; species Colocasia esculenta. The sequence continues at coordinate 29,773,713 of CM024763.1, read as the reverse complement.
CATGATTCATAACAGCACTGTTCTTCAACTTTTCACTGCAGCCACTTTGAATCACAATATACTTAATAATCATCTTAATCACTGCTCCTCTATTACTAATACCCCATCTCACCCCATCTCAAGCTAAATTGCCTTCTTTAATCACTTCAAATATGGCATAACATTAATCACATTATTATCCAAACTGTCCCTCAACATTAATAACGCAAATCTCAGCCACATTTCACATATCTGATAATTCTGATCACACTACTCTATTTTTCATCATAACACTGTTCCCTCTACTATTCCATCACATCATTTCCTTGTACCTGTCTTTGGCAATTTTGATCTTCACTAAAATGTTCTTACTGAATTCCATAACTGAATTCACTAATTCTATTAATTTCTATAACTGTGCACCTTCCTGATTGCAAACTGGCACCCTGGTATAACTTCTCATACTGTACCATTAACCATACCACTCCTTAATAACTACCAACACTGCCACTTTCCTTGTAATTATGTACATTCCTTTGCTATTTTTAACAGTTGCCACTTTAACAAACAATAACACACAATTCGTGTACCAAAAACTCTCGTGAAGACCACACTGAAAATCATAAACCACAGACGTACTACCAGCATTGGACATTAAACCATGTCTAGGGACATTGTAACTTCAATTGTCTTTTCATATTTTAACTGAACCATGCTCTGAGACCAACCGTAACGGACCAGAGTATTTATGCCCGATAAGGCTCCATATCCAGATCCGCCTCCCGCGATCGGACCGAAGTCTCGCAAGGGATAGCTCAAACACGTGTTCAGTAGGAATATAAAGACAAACCACAACAGTATAAGACACAAGAAAAGTGCATGTGCTTATATCTGCATATAACAATTTACAATTGTCCCATTACATTATTACATGTCCAATTAAAAAGTACAACTACCTGGGGCATACCCCAAGGGAGCACAAGCTCATAACACAACTAACACTATAGCTAGTGGTACAAGTCTATCACAATGCCTTCGCAAGGAACACAAACAGTAAGCCCTGAAAAGAACTGTAGGGGAGTGAGCCTCAACAAGTCACATGCTCAGTAGGGGCTACCCAAAAACAACACACTACACTAAAGAGACCTCAACCCCAAAGAGTTTCACTGGATACAACTAGCCAAACCATTTCATGCTCATAACAATTGAATTTAAACTATAATTAACCATAAATACCTTAATTAAACATAACATCAAATGGTAAGAGGAAACAATAGGACTAGTTTCACACTACTAATCCACACAACCACTGAAACGCCAAGGCTGCATGTCTCACAGGCAAATCATGACAACAACTGGTCGCCTAAGCTATAAGCTACACTAGCTAACTACTGCCTAAGCTGCTAGCTTCACAGGCAACCTCAATCATAGGGTAATAGGACAGCCAACCAGGGGCTAGTCCTACCCAAAATTATCATACGTTGGAAGTCACATTTAGACAACAGGATTGACAATAGCAGACCAATCCATCACATACTGAAATCATAATAGAAAACTTACCTAAAGAAAGGTAAAGCACAAAAAGTGGAAGGTCCCAACACACGACCTCCACAGAGCACAACTCCACCAAACTACAGCTTGCCTAGGTCATAGACCTCATCGGCAAATTACCTACAAAGGTAATAGGATTGTAATCACAAGCCAATCCAGCTCACAACAAACCATAAACGAAGACTTTACTTAAAACGGATAAAATACAATAGGTGGCAGGTTAACCCATAAACTTCCATAAAAACAAGAGTATCACCTCAAAACCGCAAAGTAACCACAAAGGGTACGGTACCTATTGTCTCAAGGTACCAGAACACAAATACCCGTACGAAGGGTACTAACAAGTGGTAAACACCACATAGAGCCACAACTTTACTGTGCCATCACTTAGGCACAACATTACAGGTGAAACCTCAACCGACGAGTTACACAAGTCACAGCTAGAGCCAGCTAAGCATGAGTCGGAAGATGACGCCACCACACGGGAACAAACTACTGGTTGATCAGGCCAGTATCCACCCCGGACAACACAACACAAGAACAACATCTCAGTCTCATAGTCACGGACGTAAGGTCCAACTGCCGCTCCACGAGAACAACTCAAACAACTGTGGAGACCAACCAACACCACACCTGCAGACACACAACTGCAGATCCATGCTTGTCACCTCTAGGGTCTCTGGCCAGAGCACCCTCAAGTGAGGCACTGGAAAATAGGACTAGATGGAGACCAGTGACATCTACTGGTGTCTATACCCCCAACTACGAGCGCACTAAAAGTGACTAAGAAGACAAGTACAGGAGTCACTGTCCTACTGTCATCTTTCCCTCAACCGGACGTACAACTCAAACAAAGGAGTGAGGGTGTCCAGGTCAGATGACACAGACCTCGACGGCACACATAGTATCGGGACAAAACCCCGAGCACAACAACTACTCGTGCCTGGCTCACAAAGAACCTGGGGTACCCGACTAGAGAGGCATTCTAGAATAGGCGCCAGACCACCAAACTCGGCAAGCACAAACCCCAATATATACATATATACTTTCCATTATCTATCGTAGTACACATGTTAAGGATATTGTACCAGTCACAATGTGACTTACAAGCTAGCCTACACAATCATACATAAAGACCACATTAAACGATAACAACATGGCCTGTCATTGGTCACAATGTGACCTCCACTGCCACAGTAAACACAACATATAGTAGTCACACATTTATTCTTATCTTTACTCATTATACTAACTAACCACCCGTAATATTTATACAACATGCCACAGAGCTATGGCTAGGTTCTCACTGGAACCTCACTGCCTAACCACCACAAAAAACCAGTGCATGTACCATACACCCACACATACGCATGTAACACCATAACGGACCTAATGAGGCTATGTTCACACTGGAACCATCATTGCCCAATCACCACCATACTATGTGCAAAGCACATAACCATGCATGCTACGTAAATATTGCACCAACTACATAAACCATACGTAAACTACTCACACCACATGCTCCACGAGCGCTACGAGTGCCACTGCACCACTTACTATGACTAATTATCACAACCATGATAATCAGATAATCAGACGTTATTAAACCTTCAAGAATAACAATTCTCGACTGCTGTCGCGACAGGGCGATGTGTCGCCTTCATAACGCGACGTATCGAGTGTCGCGACCTGGTCGCGACGCCAAGGCTGTCGCCTTAGCAGGTGCGAACCCTAATCCGGGATCCTCATCTGGATCACCCCAAAACTCATTAAAACCTATGGTTCTCATGACATTTTCATGCTTTAATTTTCTCCTACATACATGCTATCTATTGTTTAGAAAGCATTAAACATGTTATTTACATCACATGAACAATCCACGAATCAAATCAAGTAGAACTCCCTACCTTCACGAAGAACGTGCAAACCACGGACGTATGATGTCTCCCCCGCTCCACGCGACGTCCTCGCGGCGAGAGCACGCCAAAACCCCACCCAATGCCGAATCGCCTGCAGAAGCCGTGGAAACTCCTCCCCTGTACGCGACAGAGCTTCTGCAAGCTATGTTCATTAAAACCTACTTAAAAACGCATAGCGTTCGTAACGTGACGTTCCTGCCGTCGCGACCTGATCGGAAAGACTAGGGCGTCGCCTTCACAAAACTGATGTCCCCAGCGTGCGACACGTGGCACGCATGCAGACGACGACTGCTGAGAAGCGGTGACTAGAACACGACCATCAAGCTGTCGCATTCAGAACGCGACGCACTCCTTTGACGGTTCCAGGCAGAGAATCTGTGAGCACTTTGGCCCTATCTAACGACCCACCAAGCCTCACAATGCGCGCAACCACCTGAAACACTGTCGAATGGGCCACACATTGGCCACCAAACCCACTAAGCAGGGATCCTCGAAGATCCAAAAAATGCGCGACGTTACAGTCGTAGCCTGGGCAGATGACAGTAGGTGGTCAACCCCCAGTACCTCCCCAGTTGTACCAGAGCAGTAGGTAGATCTGGAGGTGAAGCAGCTAGCAATTCACTAGCCGTCGGGGTACTAGGAGTACCTGGATTGGTCAACGAAGGATGGCGGTCACGGAGGACAAAACCGCTCTCATGGAGAGGTTCTTGCGTCTCTGACTGCCGATGCTCTTCGGTGAGTATGATCCAGACAAGGCAGAGAGTTGGACGCATGAGTTGGAGCACACGTTCGAGACTATGGAGTCGGCTGAGGAGGACCAGGTCAGACTGGCGGTGTACCAGCTCAAGGGAGCAGCCCTGAGTGGTGGAGAGTTCAACGGCAGACTCACTTCTAGGGTCAGTGTTTGGATCAAATTACTTGGTAATGATTTTTGGAGATCTTGCACGACGAGTACTTCCCCAACTACGCTCGACGTGAGAGATGAGACTAGTTCCACGAGTTCGTGTAGGGTGATCTTTTAGTGACTCAGTACCACTAGAAGTTCGTCCGATTGTTGATGCATGTTCCTCATGTTGCAGGTAGGGAGCAGGTGTGTGCAGAGATGTTCATTGTTGGTTTGAGGCTAGACTTGAGGTGTGGCATGACTGCTCACATGTGCGCCACCTAGAAGAGGACGTGGCTAAGGCCACCGCCTTGGAGAGAGAGACTTGGCAGCAGGGAGGAGCCTCTCCAGGTCCTCGCCATACCAGTGTCCCGCAGGGAGCCGCAGCAGTGCAACTTCTTCTTTGCGCTCAGGCAATTTCGGGATTTGCTCGAAGTTCAAGCAGTTGTCTACTCGAGGGGGTGGGCAGGGCTAGCAGTAGAGGCGTCAGTCAAGGATTGCGGAGTAGTCAGTCCAGTAGGGAGCTGAGCAGGGCAAACAAGAGGCAGTTTGCTACATTTGTAGTTTGTCGGGTCACTTCAGGAGGGATTACTTGATGGGGCCGATTTAGTAGCCGCAGCAGCCAATATAGTACGCACCCAGCAGCGCAGCTAATGCGTACCAATACTTCCCAGCAGTAGGCACCCCTCAGCAGCAGCAGGGGCAGTACCAGCAATAGACTCAACAGTTCCAACAGTCGTCGTAGCAGCAACAACGTTGGCATGGACGTGGTCGTGTGATGGAGCTTACTAGTGAGCAGGTCGAGGTGTTGAACGTGGTTATAGGTACCCTGCCTATCCTTGGTAGAGATACTCGTGTTTTGGTCCCGTGCTTCTCTGTGTTTTGCTTCCGAGGAGTTTTATGAGTATTTGGTTCATCACACCCCTAAGAGATAGTGTGATGTGATGGCCGATCTCCAATCCAGTGATTACATGCATTCTTTTGGTTACCTAGAGGGCACCACAGTTGAGGTCGAGGGACACTAGTTGCCGGCCAGGTTGTACGCGTTGTAGCTTCGTGACTTTGATGTCATCCTGGGCAGGGGGTGGAGGCTCACTCGGCTGTGTTGGATTGTCAACGGAAGACCGTTCGGTTTGAGATACCTAGAGTGCTCATTCTCTGCTTTCGAGGTATCCGGTCTACCCATCGACCTTTCATTTCCTTTTGTAGAGCTTGTCATTTGATCCATGATGGCTTCGGTGCATACCTTGCTTTTTTTGTTCTCTATAGCCTAGAGGATCGTCTGTTTTTGATGTGCTTGTTGTTGTGAGTTCTCTGATGTTTTCTCGGAGGATCTACTTGGGTTTCAGCTGAGCGAGAGGTAGAGTTACCCATCGAGCTTTTGCCTGGTATGACGCCTTTGTCTAAGGCACCTTATCAGATGGCTCAGGGTGAGTTGCAGCGCCAGTTGCAGGAGTTGCTTGAGCTAGGCTTCTTTCATCCGAGTCGTTCGCTGTGGGGAGTACCTGTCCTGTTTGCGAGGAAGAAGGATGGTAGTTTGCATTTGTGCATCAATTTACAAGTAGCTGAATCAGGTAACAGTGAAGAACAAGTATCCGTTGCCGAGGATCGATGATCTGTTCGACCAGTTGTAGTCAGCCAGAGTGTTCTCAAAGGTTGACTTGAGGTCCAGTTACTACCAGCTAAGGATCAGAGAGTCTGATATTGGCATGACGGCCTTCCATTCAGGTATGGTCACTTTGAGTTCATCGTGATGCCGTTTGGGTTGACGAACGCACCCGCAACTTTCATGGATCTGATGCATAGGGTTTCGGTGAGTACTTGGACCATTTTGTGGTCATCTTTGTTGATGACATCTTGGTCTACTCGGCTTCTGAGGAGAAGCACGAGGAGCATCTGAGGATCATGCTAGAGATGTTGCGGAGTCACCGACTGTATGCCAAGTTCAATAAGTGCAAAATTTGGCTGAGGGATGTGCACTTTCTCGGGCACATGATCTCAGGTTTCGGCGGCAGTGGACCCTACCAAGGTAGAGGCAGTGTTTTTGTGAGAGCAACCCACATCAGTGTCATAGGTTCACAACTTTTTGGGTTGGCAGGCTGCTACAGGAGATTCATCCAGGATTTGCCAGGATTGCAGAGCTGTTGACCAGATTGACCAGGCAGGAGACCAGATTTGTGTGGGCTGAGGACTGCGAGCAGAGCTTTGGGAGCTAAAGATGAGGTTGACTTCAATGCCAATGTTGGTCTTGTCGTTGGGTAGCAGAGATTTTATGGTCTACACGACGCGTCGAGATCAGGTTTGGGTGCGTGCTAATGCAGCATGGTAGGATTGTTGCCTATGCTTCTCGACAGCTCAAGAAGCATGAGGAGAACTACCCTACCCATGACTTAGAGTGGCAGCAGTGGTGTTCGCTCTGAAGTTGTAGAGCACTACTTGTATGAAGAAGCGTTCAAGATCTTCACCGACCATCAGAGTTTGCAGTACATTTTCACTCGGAGGGATCTGAACTTGAGGCAGCGTAGATGGATTGAGTACTTGAAGGACTACGACCTTACCCTCTCCTATCACCCAAGAAGGGCTAACGTCGTAGCCGATGCTTTGAGCAGGTGGGTTCACTTGAGTTCAATGATGGTCAGAGAGTGGAGGTTGTTTGAGGAGCTGTCCCAGGGAGTGTTCTACCCATCGAGGCCAGAGACCGTGTAGTGATGACCAGTTTGTCAGTTCATCTGTCAGTGTACTATCAGGTGTTGCAGGCACAGCAGGTAGACTCAAAGTTGGTAGATATTATGCAGATGCCAGATGTTGAGCTGGATGAGGACATCGAGATCAGATTTAGAAGCAAACTATATGTTCCCAGTGATGCGCACCAGACCCTGTTATCAGAGGCTCACAAGTTGAGCTATGATGTTCATCTTGGTTCCACTAAGATGTACCATAACCTGAGGATGTTCTTCTAGTGGCCAGGGATGAAGAGGGGCGTGGCAGAGTTTATCTCTTGGTGCCTTACCTGTCAGCAGGTGAAGGCTGAGCATCAGTGTCCTGGTGGTGAGTTGCAGCCGTTACCATTCCCAAGTGGAAGTGGGATGACATCACCATGAACTTTGTGGTTGGTTTGCCCCGTACTCTGCAGAGGCATGATGACATTTGGGTGATTGTGGACCGATTGACCAAGTCAGCGCACCTTTTGCCAGTCAGGATGTCTTGGTCAGTGGACAGGTTAGCTAGGCTATACGTGGACCAAGTTGTTTCATTGCACAAAACCCCAGTTTCGATAGTTTCTGATAGAGATCCAAGGTTCACATCAGGGTTTTGGTGCAGTCTATAGAGAGCTCTTGGCACATAGTTGAGGTTGAGCACAAGTATCACCCGTAGTCAGATGGGCAGTCAAAGAGGACCATTCAGGCCTTGGAGGATATGCTGAGAGCATGCTGCTTGGACTAGAGTGGCACTTGGGAGTCGCACCTTCCAATGGTAGAGTTCACCTACAATAACAGTTACCACTTGAGCATCGGAATGACACCATACGAGGCTTTGTATGGTCACCCATGCAGCACACCGCTTCACTAGTTCGAGGTTGGAGAGAGGAAGCTTTTGAGACTAGAGATGGTGCAGTAGTGTACAGATACAGTTAGGCTGGCCAGGTAGAGGATTCGAGTAGCGCAAAGTAGGTAGAGAGTTATGTAGACGTCCACAGGAGGCCTTTACAGTTCAACGTAGGTGACTTGGTGTTCTTACGGGTCTCACCGACCAAGGGTGTTATGAGGTTTCACAGGAAGGGAAGGTCAGTCCCAGCCTTTCCGTATCTCAGAGAGGGTCGGCGAGGTGGCTTACAAGTTGAGTCTTCCGATAGAATTGGCAGGCGTGCATAATATTTTCCATGTTTCACAACTCAGGAGGTACATTGCAAATCTGTTGCACGTGTTGGACTACTTACAGCTTGAGGTAGCGCCAGACTTTTCAGTGTCAGAGTACTTGATCAGAGTTGTCAACCGCAGAGTGCAGCAGTTGCGCCGGAAGCAGATTCCACTGGTGAAAGTTGTTTGGGAGAACCGCGTGGGTGGCGAGGACGAGATGAGAGAGCAGTTCCCATATTTGTTTGATTGATTGGTATGTTAATCTTTCCCTGTACTGCTTTCCAGTTTAAGACCGAGTTTGTTTTTATTTCGAGGATGAAATTTCTTAAGATGGGTGGGATGTAAAACTGGGCTCCCTTGGGCCCTTGGCCTCGTCCTCAGGGTCACGGCATGCACCCTGGTCGCGACATGGTCGCGCCAGGGGGACCCGTCGCGACTACTTTTCTGACAGACGTGACCACTGTCTTATCTGTCAGAGGGTCGTGTCGGGTGGTAGGAGCGTACAACATTGATAGGACCTGTCAGGCCATTGCATTTGCTTTTCCAATCTTTGAGGTTTGACCGCCTTTTTGGGGTCGTGCCAAGGGTGGCTGTTGCGACATGGTCACGATGCCTAGGTGCGTCACAACACAGTCTTTTCTGTGCCGAGCTGCCCTGTCGTGTTCTGGGGGCTGTCGGTTTAAAAACCGAGGCTGCGCTCCATTCTCCCCCGCTCACCCTCTCTCTTCCTCTTCTTCCCTCTTCTCCCCCTCTCAAGCTCCCTTGTGTTTTCTCGCTGGTTCTTCATACTCGAGGTGCTCGTGTTGAGGTGGTGTCGCCCAATTTGTGCAGGGGATGGGGTCATGGTGCTTGGAGCGATGAGGAGGTGGCAATTCCGACGTGAAGGCTCCACGGGTCGGCTCTACACGTGGAGGTAGGGACCTTTGATTCCCCCTTGAGATGACATTTTCCTCATGGTTTGGGGCATGGGAGAGTGAGAATCCATGCTCATGTTGAGTGAGGTTCCATCGAGCATAGATTCTTGTAAATCCATGTTTTTGTGGGGTTTAAGGGTGGTTTGGATGATTTATGAGCTTTCCTACATGTTCTCCATGCTCCCCTCCCTCTGTGGTGTGTTTGTACTGAGTTTTGGGGTGGTCTCCGGGAGGACTATATCGAAGCCCTCCTCGTCTGAAGACGCGACCGCTATAGAGGTCGCGATCTTGTTGCGATGGCCTTGCCTATCATGACATGATCGTGATGTTCTTGAGGTCGCGACGGCTTGGGCCACCGTGATAGTGTCGCGACAGGGCTAGTCATCGCGACCTTGTCACGATAGCCCGATGCGTTGCGACTATTGATGAACCACTCTATGGTTGTCCTTATATTTTGGTGATAAAAAAACTTATGATGATATTAAATTGAATATTTTGTTTCATCTGTGTCGCATCAATCTCATAGCAAAATGCTAAGTCTCACATTGATGCAATAAGGGGCACTTAAATGATAAAATCGATGTTTTATCTATATACATCGATTTCAGTTCAAGTGCCAAATTAATAAGCACTACAATGATTTGTTTTGATCGATTTTATAAGCGCTACAACGATTTGATTTTAATTGATTTTATAAGCGCCATAACGATTCGTTTAGGGCTCATAACGATTTGATAAGTGAGTGCAACGATTTGCCCTCACATCGATTTGCCTTTCATAATGATTCATTAAGGCTTACATCGATTTAGGTCTCGTAACGATTTGCTGGCCATAACGATTGATAAGTGAGCGCAACGATTTGCTCTCACAACGATTTGCCTGCCGTAACGATTCCTTAAGTGGCCACATCGATTTCTTAAGTACAACGATTTGCTCTCATATCGATTTCATAAGTGATTATAACGATTTCTTCAGTAAACATAACGATTTGCTTATTTTGTCATAACGATTTCTTTAGTGAGAACAACGATTTGTTCTCCACATCGATTTGTTCATATACATGTAATGATTTGCTTATGAATGAACAACGATTGGCATAAGACAACGACTCATTCACACAACGATTCTATAAGTCATATTCACATCGATTTCTCTTCTATTTCAAAGTGCTTTTGGCGCCTAAATGAAAAGTCAATAATCCTCTGACAAAAAGACTACATGCATATCTCAAAATCTTGTCAGAAAAGGATATGACTTATCAGCTTTAGCATGTTAGCAGAAACACAATGGTATGCACTGCTTATTATAAACACCTCTTTATGCTAATACTGTCTTTTATGCTTCCAGACCTTGAAAACCACCAGAGGTTAATTAAGACTAATGAAGAAGAAGATGAGCAACGACTAGAACTCTAATGGATCTCTTCAAACGGATCTATTCAAAAGCTGCTTATATATAAGATGAGAGAAGATGAACAAAAAAAGAGAGCTTTCTTGAATATCCTTGAAGGAGTGTACATCCAGTGTGGGACTTCGAACTGCACAGACACTCAAAGAAAGAGAGAAGAGCTCGAGTCAAAGAATCTAGAGAAGCTGTTTAAAGCAGAAGTTTTCATCGCATTCAAGCCTTCTTCTCTTCCATTCTCCCTGTGGTCATTATAATTCTTGGGGGAGAGTCTTTTGTTGAGAGTTTTGGCTAGAAGTCCAACATTGTAGAACTCTCAGTATTGTTCTTTCTTTTCTAAGAAAGATCATTGTCCAACTGTAGGACTGTATACAGTAGTTAACCTAGTTAGGGATTGTGTCTAGCAGAACCAGACTGGGGTTTGTACTAGTTGTTAACCTAGCTAGGGGTTAGTGTCTAGTAGAACCGCACTGGGGTTTGTACCAGGAGATTTGCTTCTAAACCTGCAAAAGAAGTGGGTTGCCTTCTTGCCCGGGAAAGAGAAGAAGACCAGCTGGGGTGCTGGGTGTGTAAGATCCATAAGGGGGAATGTACCCTTGGTTAGTGAAATCCAAGATATGCTTGGGGACTGGACGTAGGACTCCTGTGAAGAGGAGATCCGAACCAGGATAAATTCCTTGTGTTCTTTCGTGTGATTGTCTATTTGCTTCCGCATTGCTACTCTCATCACCCAACACTAACCAAACTTTTAAGTGTTCACGTTTCAGTTTTAGATTTCAGAAAATCTATTCACCCCCTCTAGGTTACATTGTTGCCGTACTGCCAAAGTACCAAACGGGCCAACGACTATAGCAGAGGCAGGTTAAGATCTTACGAAGTTTCGTGTTTTTCTGGAGTCTTTACCGTTTCCGCTTTTACTATACCCGTGGCACCTACGCTAGTTCCCTAGTATGGTCCTACACTAGTCGCTCGCCCGGTGCTCGACACTTGAGGGCTTGTCCTGTGAGCGAGGTTATTACCGTTGCTTGGGACCCCCATCCTTGCGTGCCTATTGAGGAAGTACTCCGGGCGGCAGGCATGCTCAAGTTATGGACTTTGGAGGGGATGGGAAAATGGTGGTTAGAACAATGAAGTTGAGTCGTTTGCAGAGCTCTCGTGATTGGTTGGGACACCGAGGACGTTTTGGGAGTTTCTTCCCAGAGTAGGCCAGTCAGTCCTTTTTTTTATTGCCTCGCTCTTTGTGGTCCTGGAACCACTTGGAGAGGCCAGGCGTGGGACCGTAGTCTGACCAGACTATGGTGTTTACTATTGTGTTCTTTGTGTCCTGCCTCACTCTGACGAGACGTGGAGGCTTGGACCTGGGTCGAGGATAAGACGTCAGTGGGGCACCTGAACTTTGACTAGTGGCAGTGCTTTCCGTAGCTAGTGGTTCTTGTCCAGGCAGAATCCCTCTGTCTGTGTTTACTAGTCGTGTGTTTGTCACGACGAGCAGTCTACAGAGTTTTGAACGTGTTGTACTCCATACCGTTGCTAGATAGTAGCTTTGCTTCCACACTTCCGTTTGTAGGTAGAAGATATAACTGTTGTTATTTAAATTGTTTATATATACTCTTCTACCTGTTAGAGCCAGTAAGAGATTGGTAGTCCCTACTGAGCTTTTGTTGTGAAGCTCATCCTCCTTTGTCCCAAGTGAGACTTCTCAGCAGCGGCATGACGCACACCAGCTGGGAGACAGGGTAGTAGTCGTGGTCCCCGTAGCTAGTAGTGGTTCCCCCTTCTCTGTTGTATGTCACCCTCGTGGTATGCCCCTAAGGATTTGTTATCCCCTATTTTTACTTGTACTAGGTGTGTGTGTGTTGGGACTGTGACTAGAGCTACACAACAGGCACATTTTTCTTTCTGCTTTCGTGAGTGTGTGCTCCTAGTTGTAGTTGATGTTTACTTCCTTTACAATGCTGTTAGACTCGTGTTATAGATCTTCCGAGTCCCCGGATCAGTGGGCGGCGACCACGAAAATCGGGTCCTCGACATGGGCCGAGGGTGGGTTCTCGGGGTCGTTACACCTCCTGTCGGACTAGAGCATCTTTATGTGAGGCCTCTGTAATCTTACTGGCCTTGGATTCCACATGGTTGTTGAGCCAGTTGTACCATGAACTGATGAAGCCTTTCTGATTATGTAGGAGAGTTGTACATCATGTATCAATATGTTTTGCACTGATTGTTCTTGTTACTCTCATCTTATCTTGTCCCTGTTGTTTCTGTAGTTTGGTAAACCAGAACCTAGATGGTTCTTCGATTACAAATTCTCATATCGTTCTCTTGTTGAAGTCTCGTCTTACTCCATCACTCCTCATGGCCATTAGTGAGGTTTAGAAAAAATCATGTGGATCTTTGGATCTATTGGACTAACAAAGTTAGGCATTAATAAGGCCTTAGTGGGTCTGGGAGAAGCATGCGAATATTGTGTACCTGCATGGTTGTTGATCATGGTGTTGGCATTACACTAGAATCGTATTACTCATGTTAAATGGTCTAAGACAATCAAATCGTATACTCGTATATCGTGCTTGTGACATCATGATCGTGATATGGCCAAATTGTTCACTAGTTAGTCATGACATGCTCTTGCTTGCCTGTTTGTGCTAGACTCGTGACTATACTATTGTACTTTTTAAGTGTTCTTGTTGTCTATTTGTCACTATTATTTGAACTCTTGTATTATGACCATGCCTTTAGTTATCATGCCTTCTTTTAAAGTGTCAATTCATATAAAACCTACTTGATTCATAGATTTAAGACGTACTGAGCATTTGCTCACATAGTTACTACATTTATTTTTAGGTAATGAGGAATACGATGAGATGCATGGAACAGACAAGTGATGAACGATGGAGCTACCCTCGAATCTCTCATACCTGAAAGATAGTTAGTCAAGTGTCTTAATGAAATTTTCTTTATTGGTGAGAAAGAGTGTTCTAAGATATTAAGAATATGTTTTGATTTGACATTAGTGGTTGTACTATCTAGTTAATGAAATAATGAAATGAGATTTGATTATTGAGTTGTGGACCTACTATGTTAATTGTTTATTTGTGGCTTCTGACTTGCTCGATTGTTGTGTCTTCCAATTATTTCACAGATAAAATTGGGGGCACGACATACAATAATAGACACTTTGTAGACGCACCATGCAGACTTGGGCAGCGTTTGTTAACGCGTCTGATAAAGTGAAAATTCTCAAAAGCCATTTTTCGTACGCATACACGTTGCTGTGGCAATTTCATCTCGTCTTCCGCGCCTTTTACGACGCAGACGACGAGGTGTACGTAAAAAAAAAAATAAAGTGAAATTTTTTTGAAAAGCGCCGTCCCTCTCTCTATCTCTCTCTGTTTCATCTCAAAATTTTTAAAAAGCGGTGGCCAACCCGCTTTGAGGCGTGAGGGAGAGAGAATGCCCGTTGTTTCTATCTCTCTCTTCTTGTCAAAATCTTAGGGGTGCACAAACCAGAGTAATATCTTCCCATTTAGAAACGCCACAAGCCTTGTCAAGATTTTAAATTTTAAAATTTTTCCAAAACTCCATTCCAAACGGTGCCTGGTAGAAGTAGGAACATGCAAAGCACCATCTGGTGCCCTCGGTCAGATGTTGGCAGATTGGCATGTGGACCCAAGTCGAAGAAACTAACAAAACAAAGTTGCGCACCTATTCCTCGAGTGGAGATCCTCTCCACCCGCGGGTGGAGAGAACTCCATCAGTACAAAGGGGTTTTGGGTTTTTTTTATTTCAGCCCCTAGGTAAAAAAAAAAACAAAACAAAACACAAGGGTTGAAACCAAAAAAACCAAAAACCTCCCTTTGTACTGATGGAGTTCCCTCCACCCGCGGGTGGAGAGGATCTCCACTCCCTATCCCTCAGCACATCTATAGTTGTGCTAGTGAACCTGGATACGATTAGACACCTGTCAAGAAATAACCACAAAGCCTCGATGGAAATGTCCTAGTGGGGTTACACGACACCTCTATACCCTTTTCCCAAGACCCTAAGCCCACCATCACGATTGAAAAACCTACGATGTTATATAAAGACAACTTTTCGGCCTCCATATGTAGTTGTGCTATTGTTATTAATGTATTATATTATAATAAATAAATTCAAAGGAGGAAAATAATCTGTTAAGAAGTGTGACATGGGAATAAAATAAGTGGGTGTAACTCATTCCATGTTCTTTAGAGAATGAGTTATCCTCGGAACGAGCTCCATTTTTGGAGATATCAATCACTTCCATCTTATATCTTATCCCATAATACGAGACATTGTCAATGCCAAATGAATAATGATCTTAACTCATAATTTTTTAGAGATATCATATCATATTTCGATAACAATCATGACCTAAATGGTATAACAAGATTTAATCATAACTACGTCATATTGGTATATATGAAAGGCTAGTGAGACAAGATTTGCTCATAGCTAAATAAGGTTTCCATAGATACAAAGGGATATAAATGTGTAATCTTGACGGAATAGTAGAAGCCCACATGTGCTCCTTTAAAAGGGAAGAAAAATTCTCTCATGGGAGTATATTGTTCTAAAAAATCCATAT
>CM024763.1:29710388-29758497 GCA_014218235.1 Colocasia esculenta | reverse complement strand
AATTGTATGATGTGTTTGTATTAATAATACCATGTTATTAGTATCCATGTATAGATTTACTATTTCACATGTATTAGTATTATTTACTTAATAGATTCCATGTTTATTATCCAGTTTTAGATGAATATGTGGTAATTGAATTATAGAAAGCATGTATGATAAGTTATGGATTGAAGTTTAAGTCACTGCTGAGTCTATTATGTAGACTCACCCTTTCTAAACATTTCAGGACATTTAGAAGCCGAGAGAGATACAAGATCCGAAGCGGAGTTGGAAGGTAATTGAAGACTTGTAATTTATTTCTTAGTATGTAAGGCATTGTAATTTGAACTTTGACTACTTGTATTGGACTGGCTACATGTTAATGGTTATTATGTTATGTCATTTCTTTATTGGACTATATAGACTATGGTATGTGGTATTAAAGTTGATGGAATAAGAATTTATTTAAATTCTGCTGCAATAGTGTTCTCTATTTATGTGTATCTTAGCCCATTTGTTACTTGTTGGGGTTTTCTCCCCTATAGCGGCTTGCTCTCATCCGATGTGGGTTGGTATTGTTAGTTATGGGTGTCCTCAAGCCAATCATAACTTGTACAATCTTGTTCTTAATAATAATAATAAGGCTTTTATATTCATTATGTGATTCGTTTATCGTTTCATTATGAAGTCCATGAATATGCGCAATGGATATTAATTATGATGAGATCATAACAATGGGATTAATGTCCTTAAACACATATTCTTAATTGTTCTAGTCGGAGGATATTCGAGAAGGACATCGGATATCCAGTTAGACTAGTACAGGTTGCACCTGCTCATATGATGAGGGTGACTAGTCTCATAGTCACTTGTGTGGAGACACTAAGGTGAATCTGTAGGTGCTCATTGGAGAATGAGTTCACTAAACTGATCCGTTATGAATCGCTGGATGGTAATGTTACCTAACTGTCAACCAGCTAGATTCATTGTCACAGTGGCGTGATTGGTCCTTAGACCCGTGACACCAAGGACACCTTGTCGGTGGACTTCTAGATTTTGACCTTAACTTATAGATCTCTAGCCATGAGGTCTTAATCAGTTAAGTGTTCGGATCTAGCGGAATACCTTCGAAGGTGATTGTGTAGTCAATATGGGATAGCTCGCTCTCAGTAATAAGAGAGTGAATGCTCTAGGAAAAGATGCCTGATAGTCCCTAGCCAGGGCAAGACTACTTATCAGAAAAGGAGTTTTCTGATATTCTATGCGGCATCTAAACCAAGTGAGTGCACATATTAGGGTTTGACAGTTGACCATACCCTAAGTGCGCTCAGGAGTATTGTACGAGCAAGGGATTAAAGTCACGTGGTATCTGTTGACAAAAAGGGTTTGTTGATTGGGTTGCTGAACCCCAATGCTTTCAGGATCAAGTGGTGTTGCTTGGCACCCAACTTGATTGGAAGCCGGTTAATTATCGTGAGACGATAATTGATTGTGTAATTAATTAATATGAGATATTAATTAATTGCAGTAAGTCAATAAAGAGTTATTGGACTAATGGGCTGAAAATTAGACTAGCACTTGGGCCTAGAGGGTCACACGCAATAGAGTTCCGAGCAGACTGGGCAGGATGGTCGGTATAGACAATAACTAGGTTTTTGTGAAAAACGGCAGTGTCTATAAATATATGTGGAGAGTCAAACCCTGGTCCAGGCTACAGGTCTCTCTCTTGGCCGCTCCCCTCCTCTCTCTCTCCTTGGGGCGCCACCCCCTCTCTCTCTCACTCTCACACGGCACATGGTGGAGCTGAGATCCGGGAGACGCGTGTAGACGAGGAGATCCCATCTGCGTCCGGAGCGCGTGGATACGTCTAGAGGCCGGACACCTAAACGGCTTGAAGCACCAGCGCCTCCAGTGTTACCTTCTCCCCGGATTTGGAGTTTCGCAACCCCGCAAAGGTAAAGATCTGATCTTCCTGCCCGCGGGGTTCCGTTTTGTTCGATTCCGACCATCGGCAACGATATCAAATGGAGGGAATCGCGTTTCCGCTGCGCTCTGATCGATTCCTTACAGTGGTATCAGAGCCAGCTTGTTGGCTCGGTCGGAATCGGCGCCATATGAACGTTATTTCATGTGTTTTTGTTGATTCGCGTCCTGCATGAATCTCCATCTTTGATGTGTTCTTGGGTCGCACATGGGACGTGCTATTGCTGCTTGGTATATGGAAGTTGTTCCTGGTACCAAGGGCATCGCGAAGAACCCTTTGTGACGTCGTTTGGCCCTCTGTAGAGGTCACACGACCCTGTGCAAGATGCCGCTGCAATGCTCCTTGGACAGTCCAAGATGGGGGTGATTTCTGCAATTTGGGTTTTTCGGGAGGGTTTGTGGGGTTTTGTGGGGCGCCACCGCCGCCGATGTCGCCGCGCTGTGTCCGCGGCCGCCGGTGGCGGCGCGGAGGTCGGCGGGTCTCCCCGCCACGGCCCTACTCCAGGGTGCGGCGGCGGCTAGGGTTTTCACACAAGACCCCCCCCCCCGTTTCGGGTGGAGGGGGTGACCCGCGCGGGTCCCCGCGGGCCGCGCGCGGGTCTGCCAGCGGGTAAGTCGCGGGTGGACCCCCCGCGGGTCCCGAACGGGCCGCGGGCGGATCCGGCCAGCGCCGGATCCAACGGCCTAAAACCCCCCCTTTTAAGATTTTAAAAAGGTTTTTAAAGTGTTTAAAAAACCAGGAAAATTCTTAAAACTCTAGAAAATTCGAAAATTAGTTTTAAGAGTTTTAAAATTGTTTTAGCTCTCTGTAAATTAATTTTCAATGTTGACCCCCGCTTAATTAGTTTAAGGGAATTCCAAAACGTTTTAGTTATTTCCTCTCATCTAATTATGCATGTTAATTAATTTAAGAATGTGATTCTTGTGAAATTAATTGACAGTCAATTTTGGAGGATTCATGCAGTAATAGTGAATGGCATTTATCTAAAGTTGTTTAGATATTATCCATGTTAGCTAAATTGTTTAGTTAAAAAGTTTTCAAAATATAAGAAATATTTTTAAATAAAATTATTTCAGAAGTAATTATGTGATAATTGCTTGTTGATGCATGTGATGTGTTGATGTATGGTGGATGATCATGGACCTAGATTTCATGTGATGATTGTTATGGCTTATGGCGTGTGATGTAATTTAATGAGGACTGCGTGCCTCCCTCTCTCCCTCTATTAAATCTGGGTTGTACATTCTATCTCCTCCTGTTATGTACTCCCCTTGACTTGTTCAAGGTTTCTTATTATTATATGATGTATATTTATGGGCCTGCGAGTCCAATTTAAATGTTACTTGTAATTTTAAGAAGCGGATTGGCGGAGATGGAGGAGAGTACCATGCAAGGCCTTCCTGGAGATAGAGTTACATCAAGTAAGAGCATATGATGCGGGGCTGCCATGCGTTTGCCATAAGTGTGGATTACCAATGGCTCTGGTAATGCCACTCTAGGTTAAAGTCCATGATCATCCATTGTTTTTCTTCATATATGTGTATATGTGGTGTGGATGTGCTTGATATATATAATTAAATATATATGATATTCCAAATATATATCAATAGCACGTAGATATAGAGACCAAGACAAAATATGATAAAATCCCTCCTCGTTCAAACTTTAAGCCGTAGCGTAATCATTAGAATGAATTATGTGGCCCTCCATCATTATAGTTTTAGGATTGGCATTAGATCAGGCAAGTTTGTTGTGCTATCCACAAGGCTTGCCAAATCTGATGACAGACTAAAACTATGGCATGGGGATGCCTTAAACGGGGTAGAGGAACAGTGTAGCTTTGTTGTGCTATCCACAAGGGCTACATCCGAATCTATGCTCGTTACGTAATGATGGTATTGCTTAGACTGGATTTAATGACTTGTTGTGCTATCCACAAGGTCATTAAAGTTCAGGGCCGAAATAAGATCGGATATTGCAAGAGTTGCAAGTATCAAGAGTTGACCACTCTCAGATCATAGTATGGTTTGTTGTGCTATCCACAAGATCATGCTATGAGTCTGTGAGATTCCGATCCCCACTAGGAGACCGTCGGCGTCTCCCATTCTGTATCTGAGGGTTATACAGTCTGTCAAAAAATAGTGGGAGCTAATCTTGATTAAGTCCTAATCTAGATTTAATTATTATTATGAACATCTGCTAATTGTGTTTACATTCCTGTATAGGCAAAAATGTCGTGGGTAACCCACTCCGTGGCATACTAGATGCCAACAAATTGACAAGCACGAACTACTCGGATTGGCTCAGGAACCTGAAGATTGTCCTTAGGTCTGAGCGCATTGCCTATGTCCTGGAGGGTGAGATCCCCGCTGATCCACCCCTAGACGCACCTGAAGGGGACACTTGAATTTGATAAGTGGAAGGAGGATTCCACTCTGGCCCAATGCTACATGCTTGCCTCAATGAGCAATGAGTTGCAAAGGCAGCATGAGAATATGGATGCTAGATCCATCATGCAGCACTTGCAGAAGCTCTTTGAAGAGCAGAGCAGGGTAGAGAGATATGAGATATCCAAGGCCCTGTTCAGAGCTCGCATGACAGAGGGGTCTTCAGTACAGACTCATGTGCTGAAGATGATAGAGTGGATTGAGAGGCTCGAGGGGCTTAGTTTTCCTCTTGAAAAGGAACTGAGCACAGACCTCATTCTCCAGTCACTTCCAAATTATATTCCCAGTTCATTGTGAACTTACAATGAACAAGATTGAGGTGAGTTTGGCTGAGATGCTAACATGCTGAAGACTGCTGAGGGCAACCTTAAGAAGGAAAAGCCCACTGTTCTCATGGTTGGAAAGTCCAACAAGAAGAGGAGAGCAGTGCAAGCCTTTAAGAAAGGCAATGCAAAGAAGCAGGCCAAGCAAAAAACAAGAAGGACAAAGCAAAGGAGAAGAAAAGGGCGAGTGCTTCCACTGCAAGAAAAAGGGCACTGGAAAAGAAATTGCAAGGACTACCTTGCAATGAAGGCTCAGGAGAAGCAGAAGCTTGGCGAAGCTTCAGGTATCTATATGATAGATCTTCACTTGTCTCTTAGAGATTCCACATCTTGGGTTTTAGACACTGGATGTGCTTCTCATGTCTGCAATGATATGCAGGGTGGACAAGTAGAAGGAAGCTGAGCAAGGGCGAGGTGAACTTGAGGCTTGTAAATGGCACAAGTGTTGCTGCACATACTGTGGGGACAGTGAAGCTCAAGTTACCCTCAGGAGATTTACTTTTATTAGATGATGGCTACTTTGTGCCTAGCATTATTAAGAACATTATTTTTGTTTCTTGTTTAGACAGAATTGGATACAAGTTTTACCATTGAGAACAATAGTTGTTCAGTTTATTTGAGAATAAACTAGTTGCTTTAGCAAATTTGGTAATGGTTTGTATCTACTTGATGTTCTTATGCAAATCTCCATGTTGATGTTTCTCCTAAGAGAAGTAAGAATAGTGTGAACACTGCCTACTTGTGGCATTGTAGGCTTGGTCACATTGGCGAGAATAGGCTTCAAAAGTTGCATAAGAATGGATACTTGGATCCATTTGATTATGAATCATATGCAACTTGGAATCTTGTTTAATGGGTAAGTTGACCAAATCTCCATTTAGTGGACATGGAGATAGGCCAAGGACATATTGGAACTAATACACTCGAATGTATGTTGTCCAATGTCTACCCAAGCCAAGGGTGGCTACTCATACTTCATTACATTCACGGATGACTACTCAGGTTCGGATTTGTTTACTTAATGAAGTACAAATCTGAAGCTTTTGGGAAGTTCCAAGAATTTAAGAATGAAGTTGAGAAACAAACTGGAAAAAGTATTAAAATCCTACGGTCAGACCGAGGAGGTGAATACTTGAGTACAGAGTTCACACAATTCTTAAAGGACAATGGTATCCTTTCTCAATGGACTCCTCCCTATACACCACAGATGAATGGTGTATCGGAAAGGAGGAATCGCACCTTGTTGGACATGGTACGATCCATGATGAGCCGTTCGCAGTTACCAGTTTCCTTATGGGGATATGCGCTAGAGTCAGCGGCATATCTACTGAACAGGGTTCCCAGTAAATCTGTGTCTTCTACTCCATATGAGATATGGAAGGTAGAAAGCCTGATTTTAAACATGTTAAAATCTGGGGCTGTCCTGCCCACGTGAAGAGACACGACCCAGATAAACTGGAATCCAGAACCGATAAGTGCAGGTTTGTTGGATACCCAAAAGAAACGTTTGGGTACTACTTTTACCATCCTGGAACAAAGAGTGTTTGTCGCCAGGAGAGCTGTCTTCTTGGAAGAGGAGTACCTTACCCAAGAGGACAGTGGGAGTAAGGTAGATCTAGAAGAGGTTCTAGATCCACAAACTGTGCAAAGTCCACCAGATGAAACATCGGTTCCGGAAACTGTTCAGGAATATACACACGTCAGCGTAGGTCTGGTAGAGTACCTAGACAGCCTGAAAGATATGTTGGACATATCAGTGAAGGCATGTCTAAATGAGGATGATGATCCAAAGACCTACCAAGAGGCTTTGATAGTCCTCAGTCAGGGAAATGGCGAGATGCCATGAATTCTGAGATGCAGTCCATGTACACCAACCAAGTTTGGAACTTGGTAGACTTGCCTGAAGGTATTGTACCTATTGGGTGCAAGTGGATCTTTAAGAGAAAGATCGGTGCAGATGGACAGATCGACACTTATAAGGCAAGGTTGGTGGCAAAGGGGTATCGTCAAAGGCAAGGAATTGACTATGACGAAACTTTCTCACCAGTTGCTATGATAAAGTCGATCAGAATTCTTCTGCCATTGCTGCATACTTTGATTACGAGATCTGGCAGATGGATGTAAAAACTGCTTTCCCAATGGAAACATTGAGGAAGAAGTGTATATGATACAGCCTGAGGGTTTTACATCCAAAGAGTGTCCAGATAAAGTATGCAAGCTTCAAAGGTCCATCTATGGATTGAAGCAAGCTTCTCGTAGTTGGAACATAAGTTTGATGAGGCTATCAAATCTTATGACTTCATTAAGAATGAAGATGAACCATGTGTGTATAAGAAAATCAGTGGGAGTGCTATCACTTTTCTCGTACTTTACGTTGATGACATCTTGCTCATTGGGAATGATGTAGGGATGTTATCATCAGTAAAGGTTTGGTTGTCAAAGAACTTCTCCATGAAGGATTTGGGAGAAGCATCCTACGTATTGGGAATACGTATCTATAGAGATAGATCTAAGAGGATGCTTGGCTTGACCCAATCCATGTACATAGATACCATTGTCAAAAGGTTTGGCATGGAAAATTCCAAGAGAGGTCTCATACCATGAGACATGGGATTAATCTCTCTAAGGAGCAGTCTCCTAAGACTCCTGAAGAGAGGGCAGTCATGGATAGAGTCCCCTATGCCTCGGCTATAGGGTCTATCATGTATGCCATGCTATGTACAAGGCCTGATGTGGCATTTGCTCTAAGTGTTACGAGCAGATATCAGGCAAATCCAGGTGAAACACACTGGATGGCAGTGAAATGTATCCTTAAGTACTTGAGAAGGACTAAGGATATATTTCTGGTTATGGAGGAGGGGACTTGAAACTTCGGGCATATACTGACTCGAGTTTCCAGTCAGATCCAGATGATAGCAAGTCTACATCTGGTTTGTGTTCACCTTAAACGGAGGTGCAGTGAGCTGGAAGAGTTCCAAGCAAGAAACCACTGCAGACTCGACGACAGAAAGGAGTACATTGCTGCAGCTGAAGCCGCCAAGGAGGCAGTGTGGATGAAGAAGTTCATCACCGACCTTGGTGTGGTGCCGGGTGACTCTGATCCGATCCCATTGCTGTGTGACAACAATGGGGCCATTGCGCAAGCGAAAGAGCCGCGGTCTCATCAGAAGTCAAAGCACATTCTGAGGCGATTTCACCTGATCAGGGAGATTATCACTAGAGGAGATGTACTGGTGGAAAGAGTTCCTTCAGTCGACAACATTGCAGATCCACTGACGAAGCCTTTGACTCAAATTGTGTTTGAGCGCCACCTAGAGTCTATGGGTTTAAGACATAAAGGTGATTGCTTTAGTCCAAGTGGGAGATTGTTAGTTAGGGTGTCCTCAAGCCAATCATAACTTGTACAATCTTGTTCTTTAATAATAATAATAAGGCTTTTATATTCATTATGTGTAATTCGTTTATCGTTTCATTATGAAGTCCATGAATATGCGCAATGGATATTAATTATGATGAGATCATAACAATGGGATTAATCCTTTAAACGATATTCTTAATTGTTCCTAGTCGGAGGATAATCGAGAAGGACATCGGATATCGGTTAGACTAGTACAGGTTGCACCTGCTCATATGATGAGGGTGACTGGTCTCATAGTCACTTGTGTGGAGACACTAGGTGAATCTGTAGGTGCTCATTGGAGAATGAGTTCACTGAACTGATCCGTTATGAATCGCTGGATGGTAATGTTACCTAACTGTCAACCAGCTAGATTCATTGTCACAGTGGCGTGATTGGTCCTTAGACCTGAGACACCAAGGACACCTTGTCGGTGGACTTCTAGGTTTTGACCTTAACTTATAGATCTCTAGCCATGAGGTCTTAATCAGTTAAGTGTTCGGATCTAGCGGAATACCTTCGAAGGTGATTGTGTGGTCATATGGGATCGCTCGCTCTCGGTAATAAGAGAGTGAATGCTCTAGGAAAAGATGCCTGATAGTCCCTGGCCAGGGCAAGACTACTTTTCAGAAAAGGAGTTTTCTGATATTGCTATGCGGCATCTAAACCAAGTGAGTGCACATATTAGGGTTTGACAGTTGACCATACCCTAAGTGCGCTCAGGAGTATTATACGAGCAAGGGATTAAAGTCACGTGGTATCTGTTGACAAAAAGGGTTTGTTGATTGGGTTGCTGAACCCCAATGCTTTCCAGGATCAAGTGGTGTTGCTTGGCACCCAACTTGATTGGAAGCCCGGTTAATTATCGTGAGACGATAATTGATTGTGTAATTAATTAATATGAGATATTAATTAATTGCAGTAAGTCAATAAAGAGTTATTGGACTTAATGGGCTGAAAACTCGACTAGCACTTGGGCCTAGAGGGTCACACGTAATAGAGTTCCGAGCAGACTGGGCAGGATGGCTGATATAGACAATAACTGGGTTTTTGTGAAAAATGACAGTGTCTATAAATATATGTGGAGAGTCAAACCCTGGTCCAGGCTATAGGTCTTCTCTCTTGGCCGCCCCCCTCCTCTCTCTCTCCTTGGGGCGCCACCCCCTCTCTCTCTCACTTCTCACCGGCACATGGTGGAGCTGAGATCCGGGAGACGCGTGGAGACCGAGGAGATCCCGTCTGCGTTCGGAGCTCACGTGGATACGTCTAGAGGCCGGACACCTGAACGGCTTGAAGCACCAGCGCCTCCAGTGTTACCTTCTCCCCAGATTAGGGAGTTTCGCAACCCCGCAAAGGTAAAGATCTGATCTTCCTGCCCGCGGGTTTCCGTTTTGTTCGATTCCGACCAATGGCAACAATATCAAATGGAGGGAATCGCGTTTTCGCTGCGCTCTGATCGATTCCTTACAGGTATAACCATACCGGGTTGAAGTGGGTCGTTACAGAGATGGTATCATAGCCACATGGTTGAGATTATACATGAATAGCCATCAACTAAATCACATCTCTAAGTCTTTGTAGTGGATAGCCAGATCCAAGGAATAATTAAGATAGGATTAGAAAAGTGGTAGGATGAAGGCATGATAATGTGCTAGGTGTAGTGATAAATAGAGTTTGACTTGGTGTTTATTTTGCAGACTATGGCTGGAAGGACCCGACATTCGAGTGTGCCTGTCCAGGACGAGGAACTTAGGAGGACTGCAAGTGAGTAGTGGGAAGTGCCAGCACCTCAGGGACCACTTGTGCCACCCCCGCCACCGTTGGTTGACTATGGCACATTCATGCAAGGACTTGTACAAGTGATGCAGACTCAAGCACAGATGCAGGCAGCTCTTTAGACGCAGCTTCAGGCTCAGGTTCCGGCACCAGCTCAGCATGATCGTAGTGTGGGAGGTGTATCGATCATGGAGAGGTTCAAGAGGATGGCTCCACCCTCTTTTAAGGGGGAGAGTGAGCCGTTGGTTGTGGAGAGCTAGCTTAGAGAGATCGAGAAGATATTCAGAGCTATCCATTGTGCAGAGGATGACAAGGTCAGTTTGGCAACATACATGCTTCAGGATCGAGCAGATGTGTGGTGGTCTTCTGTTCTTCGTACGCAGTTTGAGGGAGTGGAGTTGGAGGTGACTTGGGAGAGTTCGTGAGGTTATTTGAGGCCAAGTATGTTTCCGAGCACATTCAGGACAAAATGGAGCAGGAGTTTTTGACGTTGACTCAAGGCTCGATGACAATTTTAGAATATGAGGCTAGATTTGCGGAATTGTCGAGGTATGCACCGCACATAGTTGCTGATGAGAGGCGTAAGGTAAATAAGTTTGTGTTGGGGCTTAGACCATCATTGAAAGCCAGACTTGTAGCATTTGACCATAGGACTATGGATACAGCTCTTAGCGCGGCATGCAGGCAGGAGAGTGAGATGACATTGTACTTGGAGGAGAAGAAGGCTCGGTTGCAGAGAATACTAGAACCATTCCAGCGGAAAAATAGGAAGATGAAGAAGCTTATGGAAGGTCAGCAATCAGCTGTGGTACCAGCAGAATCAGCACCCCAGTCAGTAGTTTCTGCAGGCAGCGAGAAGCCCGAGTGTATACACTGCGGCAAGCGTCATGGCGGAGATGTGTGTTGGACGAGGTCGGGAAGATGTCTCAAGTGTGACAGCAAGGATCATGGGATTAGAGAGTGTCTGAATCTGAAGAAGAAGTTTGTTCCCCGAGATGTACCAGCAGTAATAAATCCAGTAGCAAGAACTCAAGCACCGGCCATAGTATATGCGTTGACTGGAAGCGACAACGAGGATGCCACCACAGGTACATGATCCGATCTTCGAGGACGAACATCTTTTTAAGGGGGAGAGGGTGTGAGGCCCCCGAATTTTGTGCATTTGATACTTTTTATTTGATGCATATTATAAACAATTGTTTACTCATGTGCATGTATATAAATATATGTTATTCTTGTGTGTATATTATAGTTATTTATTTTTGTGCTTAGTGTATTTAAATAATGTAGTGCATGTAGTATGTAATTGTATTGTGCATGTGTGTTTACTTAATCATTTTTGTGTTCTGGCTAAAATTCCTTTTAACGTCAATATCTCTTGACGTTAAGAGTGAGTAGACGGCCACTGTTGTGCCGTTCACTCTCTCCTGGCGTCAACATCGATGGACGTTGACCTAGGGTCAACAACATTAAACTGGAAGTCTATTTCTCCAGCTGTGTGCATTTCCATCTGAAAATGGTAGCGGTTTTGACGTGTTCTTGTTTAGGAAAGCTTCCCAACGGCAGAATACCTACCCCTAATGCGTGCCCGACCCCCTTTAGTCTATAAAATCCCCATCTTTCGTTCAGATTAGGTCTTTTTAGCTCTTGGTAAAAACCCTAAAATTTTGTGAGGAAACCTGATCTTGGGTGAGTTGGATCCGACGATTGGAGGAGATTTCTGGAGGTCTTCTTCGACTGGGAGCTGGATCTTGGATAGAGGAAGCTTCCCCGACTCCGGAGTACGGCCTACATCGACAGGAGGACCAGATCTCAGCAGATTTAGAGCACCTTCTTGGCAGTGGCCGAGGAGGGCTTCTTCAACAGAATCATTCCTCATTAGATTTATTTGAAGGCAAGTAGCTTAATGGCTCAAGCCATAGACTTATCCTTTAGGTTTTTATTATTTTTCCGGATTTTATTCCATTCTTGGAACCCCAAATTTCAGTGTTTTCTATATGTCGGTCTGCACTGTGTGCAGACAGGATATTGACGGCCACTTTGTTGCCATCAAGATCCTAGGTCAATGGCGGTCGATCATGCCGTTTACTCTATAGGCGTCCAGACCCTGGACGCTAAGTTCTCTGATTTTTTTTCAGTACAATGTGTGACTGCATGTGATGTGATTTTGGGGAAAATTGTGAAAACATGTATGTGTTTAGAAAATGTAGTCCTGTGTAATATGTGCAGTGGATCATGCCATGAAATATTGATGATTTTCCAATGATAATTGTTAGTTATAAAATTTCTGTTGTGATGAAATAATACATGGTTTGATAGAGTTTGATTTGGGAAAATTAGAATTGATGCATGTTATGATTTTAAAAAAATTATCATGAATTCAGTACCACTGTATGCATGCTTTAGGACTATTGGAACAGATAGTTCACTGTCTTTCATGCTTAAATGAATTGTCCTGTTAAATTTCATGAAATTAGTAATAACAATTAAAAATAGTGTTTATGCTCCGAAAATTGTGGAAAATTTCAGATATGTTCCCTATACTGTATGTGAACCGTGGTTAAAATTTTGTAGGATTCTATGTACTGTGTAGAGTGCTATTTGTTTATGAATCTTTCTACACCATGATATGATAGATTTAAATACAGAATAATTATGTATGTTGAATGTTATTCTTCAGAAATTTTTAATGAAGTTAGAACCACTGTTTGCATATTTTATATCTGTTAGAATAGATGGTTCACTGTCTACCATGTTCAATTGAAATATCTTGTAAATTGCCTGAAATCTATGTTTAATATTAAAAATAGTTTCACTGCTCCAAATTTTATGAAATATTAGTTATGTGTTTTATGATACATATGTACCATGTGGTTAAATTTTCAGTCTATTCTGATCACTGTAGAATGAATTATGAATTTCGGAAGGTTCCGTACCGTAAATTGAATGTTAAGGCTTAACCAAGTTTTAAAATGTGATTAGCATCATGTTTAGCTTCTGTTAATTACTGGTTATGACTAATTTGAGAGTTTGAATGTGATAAGTTATATTCCATGATATATGTGGGTGCATGTGCATGGGAAGTGAGAGGACAAGTGATATATGTGTGTATAATGATTAATGTGACAACATAAACAAATGTGCCCATAAGACACTACCACCCTAGATGCTTGGAGCTGTATCGTAGTAGTGCCCTACAGAAAAGCTCAGACATGTTACTTGATACCCGAGGCAAGGGTCTTGTGAAATCGTGATACCTGAGGCAAGGGTCTTGAAAGCTCAATTGTGTTACATGATACCCGAGGCAAGGGTCTTGAAAATTCCGGAGGTGGACAAGGTCCACTGGTAATGTGGGAAGAGCTTTCCCCAGTTTCTGCAGGAACCAAGACTTGATCACTATGCTTGGTGATTAAGTACGTGAATGTGAACGTGTATGTGCTACGTGATCTTCTAGTGGTGGTTTGGGCTGCATCTTGGCAATGTGTAAAATGATATGTGAACATGTCATGAAAAATGAAATTGCATGTGTTAATGTGATTCTTGTTAAATGATGAAAGTGATACTATGTTAAGTACCATGTGTGGGTGCATGTTTACATGTCCATGATTATAATTACTTGATGTGCATGTGCTTTGTATCATGTTGTAATTTAATTAATAACCATGTGATAGTGTTATATGAGAGTAAAATATGAAAGCATGTAATTGTATGATTGTGCTTGTATTAATAATACCATGTTATTAGTATCCATGTATAGATTTACTGTTTCACATGTATTAGTATAGTTTTACTTAATAGATTCCATGTTTATTATCCATGTTTTAGAATGAATATGTGTTAATTGAATTATTAGAAAGCATGTATGATAAGTTATGGATTGAAGTTTTAAGTTACTTGCTATGTCTATTATGTAGACTCACCCTTGCTAAACATTTCAGGAAATTTAGAAGCCGATGAGCTAACAAGATCCGAAGCGGACTTGGAAGAGTAATTGAAGACTTGTAATTTATTTCCTAGTATGTAAGGCATTGTAATTTGAACTTTGACTACTTGTATTTGGAACTGGCTACATGTTAATGATTATTATGTTATGTCATTTCTTTATTGGACTATATAGACTGTGGTATGTGGATTAAAGTTGATGGAATGAAAATTTATTTAAATTCTGTTGCAATAGTGTTCTCTATTTATGTGTATCTCATCCCATTTGTTACTTGTTGGGGTTTTCTCCCCTGTAGCGGCTTGCTCTCATCCGATGTGGGTTGGTATAACGGTACCGAGTGGAAGTGGGTCGTTACATTCAGTCTTCTTCGGGATTGGCCAGATCATTACTCTATTTATAATATAACATGTTGTATTTATGGCTTCTACCCAGAAGTATCTTGGGAGGTTATATTCTGATAGCATGGTCCTAGCCATATCCAACAAGGTTCTATTCTTCCTCTCAGCTACTCCATTTTGCTGTGGTGTTCTAGGTGCTGAGAAATTATGTTCTATACCTTGATCATTATAGAATTATGCAAATCTGTCGTTTTGGAATTCACCTCCATGATCTGAACGGATACTGATGATGCTGAACTTCTTATCCTTTTGAACTACTTTATTGAACTTCTTAAAACTTTCAAATGTGTCATCTTTATGCTCTAAAAATGATACCCATGTAAATCTTGAATAGTCATCAACTATGACAAATCCAAAGTTCTTTCCTCTTAGGCTGGTAGTTCTCATTGGTCCAAACAGATCCATATGTAGCAGTTCTAGTGGTTTGGAGGTAGTGACTACTTTCTTGGACTTGAAAGAGGATTTTGCATGCTTACATTTTGCACATGGTTCACAAGTGCTTTCTAATCTTGAGTAATCTTCGGCAGACCTTCTACTAGATCAAGTTTGATGAGTTTTCTTATTCCATCCATGCTGCAATGACCTAACCTTCTATACCATAGTTCAGCGTTTTGCTCTTTACTTGCTGCTAGACAAATATCTTGATCTTTCAATTCTTCTAGATGTAGTACATACATATTCTTTTCTCTACTAGCTTCGAAGACAGTTGCACCATCCTTGATGATCAAACATTTAGATTCCTGAAACTTGATCGGGTGACCCTTGTCGCACAGCTGACTAATGCTGATTATGTTGTGCTTCAGTCCCATGACGCATAGTACATCTTCTATCAAAATTCTATCTTGGTTTCCAATGGATCCGCAACCAATCACTGATCCTTTGCCATTATCGTCATAGGTTACTATACCTTCTTTACTTTTGATATGAGAGAACAGTTTCTTGTTACCTGTCATATGCCTTGAGCACCCACTGTCAAGGTACCATTTTGATGCTCTAAGGCTTCCCTGCAATAAATCAATGAGATTTAGGTACCCAAGTTCTTTTGGATCCTGGTTGGTTAGTTTCTTCACAGTTTCTTTTGGAAATCCATTTTAGGTGTTTGGTTGTACATGCTATTTTAGTGTGACATAATTTGTTACAGTGTGTGCAGAAAGGAATATTGTTTATCATCTTATTTGGCTTATGGTTCTTATTTTTATTTACTTTATAATTAGGATTTTGTTCAGCCACGAATTTTGGAGTTGGATAAATTTTAGGATGAATTATAGTTTCTTCATTGTCTGGTGGAGTGTATCATAAGCCATGATTTTTCCTACCTGATCTTCTTGCTCCTTTTAATATTAAAGAGGATTTGTCATTAGTAAAGTTTTCAACTGTGGCCATTAAATATTCATTATCTTTTGTTAGTGTGTTAATTTCACTCTTAAGTTTGATTATGGTTTCCCGACTTTATAAGTTTGATATTTTTTCATTTTTATTCTTTATATCTTCACATAGTAGTTCATTTCTTCTTTTTAATTCAGAAATTTGTTTTTCTAACTGTTCAGTTTCAGATTTTAGATCTGAGTTAGTTACTTCAAGACATGCATAATTTTTCCTAATTATTTTTAACAATTTACAGACATCTTTATATTTACTGTATAATTCGTTAAAAGCATCTTCTAAACTATCTGAATCTGATTCATTGCAAGAAGTAAAGGATGAGTCGGAAGTTACCTTATCATCAACATTTGCCATGAAGGCCAGGTTGGTCTTTTCTTCTTCTTCTTCATTATGGTTTCCCGACTTTCTAAGTTTGATATCTTTTCATTTTTATTCTTTATATCTTCACATAGTAGTTCATTTCTTCTTTTTAATTCAGAAATTTGTTTTTCTAACTGTTCAGTTTCAGATTTTAGATCTGAGTTAGTTACTTCAAGACATGCATAGTTTTTCTTAGTTGTTTTTAACAATTTACAGACATCTTTATATTTACTGTATAATTCGTTAAAAGCATCTTCTAAACTATCTGAATCTGATTCATTGCAATAAGTGAATGATGAGTCGGAAGTTACCTTATCATCAACATTTGCCATGAAGGCCAGGTTGGCCTTTTCTTCTTCTTCTTCACTGGAGCTTGACTCACTGTCTAAGGCACTTTCGTTGTTCCATGCAGCGGCCATGGCTTTCTTCTTGTATCTTTTGAATTTCTTTGTATTGTCCTTCTTCTTGAAATCAGTTTTCTTTAATTTTGGACACTCGGCTTTGATGTGTCCAGGCTTCTTGCACTCGTAGCATATCGGTTCTAATTTCTTAACATCTTTACCTTCAGATCTTTTAAAGTCTCTACCTTTCTTGAAGTATCTTCTTTCTGACTGGTATTTCTTTTTAGCTAATATGCGTTGTAGTCTTCTGGAGAGGAAGGCTTCTTCATCTTCACTGCTCTCATTGCTTTTGTCACTTTCTGATTCGCCATCAGATATGTCTTCTATGGCTTTGAGAGCGTTGTTGCGCTTCTTCTTACTGGAGGATTCTCCTAGCCTTTCCATATTTATCTCATGAGCCATCAAAGACCTAATGAGCTTCTCAAGTGACATTCTCCTAAGATCGTTGGCTTCTTCTATGGCTGTCACCTTTGGAGTCTATGAAGTTGGTAAAGATCTTAATATTTTTCTCACCATGTCTCCAATTTCATAAGTTTTTCCAAGCCCAGCCAAACCGTTGGTGATATCTGTAAATCTACTGTACATTTGAGAGATGGACTCTCCTGAATGCATTTGAAATATTTCATACTGAGCTACCAGGATGTCTATTCTTGTTTCCTTTGCCTTGTCAGTTCCTTCGTATGTGAGCCTTAGATTTTCCCACATTTTCATAGCTGACTTACAAGCTGAAATCCTGTTGAATTCTTTCTTACTGAGAGCACATCACAGTATACTCTTAGCTTTGCTATTTAGAGATATTTTCTTCTTGTCTTCATCTGTCCAATTTTCTTTATTGTTGATTACCAATAGGTCTCCTTCTTCAAGAATTGACCATAGTTGGAAATCGAGACCTTGAAGGAAGAACTCCATCCGAGTCTTCCAGTAGTTGTAATCTTCACCGTCGAATAGAGAGGTCTGTTGACGGACTGACCTTCTGAATATCCTTGAGCTGCCATTTATCTTTGCTCTTCAGATCGTGAGATCTTCTTACATGAAGAGACTTGGCTCTGATACCACTTGTTGCCCAGATAGCAAGCCCAGAGGGGGGGTGATGGATTGCTAAAAATTCTTCTTCTAAAAATTCCAGTAAATAAACAAACTTGACAGACAACACTAAGATCGATAGTTAGAGTTAGTGTTAATCAAAACAAAGAGAACAATCACACAGACAATAGGAAATTTTATCCTGGTTCGGATCTTCTATCACAAGGAGTCCTACGTCCAGTCCCCAAGCAACCACTTGGGATTCCACTAAACAAGGGTACAGTCCCCCTTAAGGACACTTACACATCCAGCAGTAGCTGACCTACTCTTCTCTACCAGAAGAGGAATCACACCACCTGATGCAACAGGTCTTCTCTTCACACCCGAAAAGGAATGCACACAGAAAAATGAATTTAATGAGAAAGGCCCAAGACCAAGCTTATAGACAATGCTTGATCTGAGGCGAAGACTGAGAGATACAAGATTATCTCCAATGAACTCTCTCTCTCAGATCTACGCAAGCTCTCAAAAGTAATGCACTATTCTAACAGAGAGCTAAGAGCTATGGAAAAATATGGAATGGAAGAGCTGGCTCTCGTTGTTCTTCAGGTGACTAAGATTTCCTTTCAGAAAGACTATTCGAGCCATCTTCATGGAGTCACCAGTCTTCTATTTATCATCTTTGAAATAATTTGACCGTTGTAATATCTGTTGAAATATCTGTTGTCTCACATCCTCATGCACGTTGGAGTGTTTGGCAGAAATGAGTATGCAAGTGAGCTTGTAGTCATTAATGCTTGGAAAGACACACATACTCAAGAAAAGATTGTCTGAATATTCTATCCTCTTGTTAAGTTGACATGTCCAACTTTGAGACGTGCGTTTCCTTCGGAAACCCTGCACACAATAAATGCTGACACCTAGACAACTTATCTTTGTCTAAACTGTCAGTCAATATTAGTAGTTGTGTTGTATGAAGATACACTAGAAGGGAAATGTCATTCTATCATTGAAATTGTGTGAATAGGCAAGACATGTAAAAGATATATCGTGCAGAGTTTTGTACTGTCACAATAAATGTTAGACAATGTGGGATACAACATGCTTTCGTGGGAAAACTTTGAAATCCACAAAGATTTGAAATTCATTCGAATATCACGTGGAATAGAGCTAAAGAATGTTTAAGATGATTTGAACAAGAATGTTTGACAGTTGTATTAAATGTAATCATTAAAAGAGAGAGATGTATTTAGACAAGCTGTAGTCAGAGAGAGAGTCGATGTGCGCATAATCTATGATGAAATCAAGTTCATGTGAACATAATCCATGTTCTAATGAAATGAAATCGATGTTCTGTACAAAGTCGTTATTTAACAGAAATCGATGTGCTGATGAAGTCGTTGTTTGAAATGAAGTCGATATAAGCATGAAGTCGTTGTTCTACTGAAATCATTGTTTAAGTGAAGTCGTTGTAGAGATGAAATTGTTGTTTCAACCAAATCATTGTAACAATAACCAAATCATTATGACGACCAAATCGTTGTTTAAGTGAAACAGAATCGATGTAGCGACCAAGTCGTTGTTTAAGTGAAACAGAATCGATGTAGCGACCAAGTCGTTATTTAAGTGATCAAATCGTTGTTTTGATGATGAAATCGTTGTTTAAGTGAAATCGATCATGAAATCGTTGTTTTAATGATGGAATCGTTGTTTAAGTGAAATCGATCATGAAATCGTTGTTTAAGTGAAATTGATCATGAAATCGTTGTTTCAATGATGGAATCGTTGTTTAAGTGAAATCGATCATGAAATCGTTGTTTCAATGATGAAATCGTTGTCTTACCGAAATCGATGTTCAATTGAAATGAAATCGATGTAATAACGAAATCGATGTATCAACGAAATCGATGTTTAAGTGATATGAAATCGATGTTTAAGTGATATGAAATCGTTATAGCGATCAAGAAAGTCGATGTGTACTTAGACAAAATTTATGCTTTGAACTACAAATGGCAGTGTGTGTGGACAACTTACAGATTTTGCTTCAGTTATTTCTTGTGGATAAACTTTAGAAAAAAATTATTAGAAAGTATTTTTAAGGTTTTGTTAATCACACAAAATATATATTAATTCATAATAAATTTTATTTGGAGATGGACTGATCATCAAGTTCGACCATAGGTAGCCCACGTAACCATCTTCAAAAGCCCCATGTTTTCCTCAATTTTCATCGTGCCATTTAGGAGTATTTCATGCTCCAATTCATGTCATGTGCATGTACCCGAACCCACTTGTTTGCCTTCAATCCATGGATACACTTGATTTCGTGCTCTGAGATTTTTACTATAAATACTGCATGATGCTAGAATTCGAATGATCCTATTTCCCCCAATTTCTATCATGTACCATATGCGAATTAAATCCGATTCCATCCCTGTGTAGGTTTTTAGGTCACCG
The DNA here is from genome assembly GCA_014218235.1 of Colocasia esculenta. NCBI lineage: Eukaryota > Viridiplantae > Streptophyta > Magnoliopsida > Alismatales > Araceae > Colocasia > Colocasia esculenta. The sequence goes on along the minus strand of CM024763.1, from coordinate 29,738,623 downwards.
AAATGTAACCTAATCAAAGCATGTCCATATCTTGCCTGTTTTCTAATTACTCGTTACTGTTGATACCCATGCATGTCTATTTCGTTTAAAACTAGTTTCATAGTTTTTGGACATGTATACGATTTTATATGCCTTTTTGAATGGCCCTATATCAACTCTTGGGAGGACTGGCCTGAAATCCCCAATGGAACCAGATCACCCTTGGGGATCGGCCAGATCCTCTGAGAACGCGATGGCGCGACCTGTCGCGATTCTCAAGGGGGTCGCGACAGAGGAGCACGTCGTGTCATGAACGCGACAGCTCGGCTCGATGCATTCTCTAGTGCCATACCGATTGTCCTGAACGTGACAGACCCTGACGCCAGGGCGATCTAGAAATTTTATTCAGTGGGGTCACTAACATTATATTTTTAATAATTAATTAATTAATTATATAAAATATAAATATAAAATATAAATATAGACATTTACAACAAAAGAAAGACACATTTCAATAAAATGAGACATTTCATTACAATCAAGTTTTCCTCTTACAATTGTACTCGACGAGTTTTCATATTTTGAAACACTTCAATAATGGACTCATTACTTATACTCTCAAATAAATCTTTCTCAATATATGTCACTAGGCAATCATTCATCCAATCATCACACATCCGGTTCCGTAATTGCTCTTGACATAGGTCATTGCTGAAAAGACTCTTTCAACACTTGCAGTAGCCACTGGAAGAAGCAATGCTAACTTGATAAGCAAATATACCATTGGATACACAATATGTTTCTTCTTTGTCCACCAATTTTCTTGCAAGATCACCAATGCCTCTCAAGTCAAAAATCTGTCATCTGATTGCACATCAAAGATATAATTCTCAAGCTGATTATGAAGTGCCACAAGATCAACAAAGTTAGGAAATTCATTGGGATAAAATCCAGCTAACTTAACCAACTTTTCCTTGTCAAAAGCTGAAAATGAATCACAAGGATTTAAGCTAGCCACACAAAGAACAGTTCAGTGTTTTGTTCATTGAAACGACTGTTCAGCTCTTGCAATTGCATATCTAATATAGTGTAGAACAACTCAATCTGATATGGTGTAAATTGTGATACCAGGAGCTCTGCGTTGAGATTTTCCAGGAAAAAAATATCGATGGTCCATACTAGAATAAGATATCTTCTTTATCACAAAACAAACATGCTTCTTTAAAAAGATCATTCCAACCTTCATCTCTCATAATTTGCAACCGTTGTTTGGAAAGCTTCACAAGTGACATGGCATTAATGATATCTTGATCTTTTCGTTGCAAAGCTATTGACAACTCATTTGTGATGGCCAATACTTTTGTCATCAAATGTAGAAGAAAAACAAAATCAAAAGTTTTCAATGCAAATAATAAGCCTCGTGCTTCACCTTTCTGTTCCAAAGTTCCTTCCTGATAAATAACATCAAGTACCTCCACTGCAGAAGAGAACATAACAGTCAAATTTAGGAGACATCCATAATGAGAACCCCAACGGGTATCACCTGGTCTTTTTAAACTTATTTCTTGATTCAAACCTGTACCACTCTGAATATCACCATTACTTAAAGCTTCTGCAACACAAGCATCTTGTTTTTCTCGAAGAGTGTCTCGACGCTTGCAAGATGAAATAATCACATTTATAATTTGAGAACAACGTAAAAAACCAAGACACCACCATGGTTCTTAGCAACAGCTACAAGCGTCAACTGGAGCTGATGGGCAAAACAATGAATATAATATGCCGAACTATTCTCTCTCATAATCAAAGCTTTAAGACCATTGAACTCACCCTGCATATTACTAGCTCCATCATATCCTTGTCCTCTTATTCTGGATAAGCTGAGTCCATATCTCATCAGAACAGATTCAATTGCAGTCTTAAGTGACACAGCAGTAGTATCAGTAACATGAACGATACTCAAAAATCTCTCAACAACAAAACCCTTATGATCAGTATAGCGTAAAACCATAGCCATTTGTTCTTTACCAGATACATCACGAGCCTCATCAACAATTATTGCAAACAAATCATCTCCAAATTCTCTGATGATTGCATTCATTGTTTCAATTGCACATGCACTTACAATGTCCTTTTGTATGTGAGGTGAACACATTTGGACATTTTGAGGAGCATTGTGCAATACAACATTATTTATACTTGAACTATGATCTGCAAGAAATCTCAAGAGCTCCAGAAAATTTCCTTTATTACATGAACTTTCAGATTCATCATGTCCACGAAATGCTAATCCTTGGCGCAAAAGAAACCTTATACAATCTATTGAAGCTTGTAGGCGGACTTTGTAATCATTCTTCACTTGGTCTGATTGCTTTGAAAAAGCTACTTGAATACTTTGTTTTTGTCTCATCAAGTCCTCACATTTTTTTACAGCGACATTATGTGAGCTATTAGGACCACCATATGAACATCTAATCTGTCTTTTTTGTTCCAACTTGAAAACCTTCCCCAACAAATGAATCACCACCTGATTGTTTTCCATGGTCGTGTTTGAATAAGTAACAAGGTAAACAAAATGCAGCATTTTTTGTTATGCTGTATTCTAACCAATTCTCATACTCATCAACCAAGAAGGAACGAATCTACGCATTTTTCCACCCATAAGCTTCAAAGAAAAATTATGATTCCGTGGTTGACAAGGACCTTTTAATAGATATGCCCTTCTCACATCATCTTGCAATTTTGGATGATACTCTGATATCTTCTTTCTTAACCCTGGATCTGATTCAAGTATTCAATCAAGTTCATCAATAGACGAAGATTCTTGTTGACTTGGGAGTGGACTCTGTGGAGTTTTAGAACTACTTGAACTAGCTGCATTGCTCTGTCCTTGACTTAGTTTAACCAAATAACGTTTCATCCTAACAAAAAAATCAATGATTATAAAACCAACACATTCATATAACCACACGAATCATTAAAATATGTATTATAAAACTGAGCCACCACCCAGGCTCGCTGGAACACATTCATATAACCACACGAATCATTAAAATATACATTATAAAACTGAGCCACCACCCAGGCTCGCTGGAACACATTCACATAACTACAGGAATCAATTAAAATGTGTATTATAAAAGTGAGCCACCACCCAGGCTCGCTGGAACACATTCATATAACCACACGAATCATTAAATATGTATTATAAAACTGAGCCCCCACCCAGGCTCGCTGGAACACATTCACATAACTACAGGAATCAATTAAAATGTGTATTATAAAAGTGAGCCACCACCCAGGCTCGCTGGAACACATTCATATAACCACACGAATCATTAAAATATGTATTATAAAACTGAGCCACCACCCAGGCTCGCTGGAACACATTCACATAACTACAGGAATCAATTAAAATGTGTATTATAAAAGTGAGCCACCACCCAGGCTCGCTGGAACACATTCATATAACCACACGAATCATTAAAATATGTATTATAAAACTGAGCCACCACCCAGGCTCGCTGGAACACATTCACATAACCACATTAATCAATTAAAATGTGTATTATAAAAGTGAGCCACCACCCAGGCTCGCTGGTTCACATACCTTAGTAGACAGTGGCTAATAATAAATGAATCCGATTATGTGAGAAAAGGTCAAACTACGTGTAAAAAAAAATAATCATATGAGACAATATAATAAAAACATAAAAATAAGATAAAACACAGTCATTTTACTCTAAAAATACTGTCATTAGGAAAATTTTAACTGTGAAAAGAAGGGGGCACTTTTGGGTTGGGGAAGAAAAAAAGGGGGGGCATGGCTGCGTGCTTGGGTGGGGATTTGGACAAGGGGGGAGGGGGGGGCACGGCTGGGTGGGAATTGGAATTGGGGAAGAAAAATTGGGGGGTGGGGGTGAGAGGCACGGCTTGGTGCTTGTGGGTGGGGAGGATTGAGATTTGGGGAAGAAATTAGGTGTCTGTGGGTGGGGATTGAGATTTGGGGAAGAAACGAGGAGGGGGGGCGGTGGTTGGGTGGCCCGGGGTGGGGATTGGGATTTGGGGAAGAAACAGGGGGGGAAGGGGAACGCTCCTGTGGTGGGGATTTGGGGGATTTGGGGAAGAAACAGGGGGGAAGAGGGCACGGGATGGGGGGTGGGCTCAGGCTGGCCGTTGGGGTTGGGGAAGAAATGGGGGCCCATTTGGGAAGGGAGCCAGGGAGGGGTGGTGGGGGCCTGGGGGGAGCGCGCCGCGCACAGCTGGGAGCCTGGGGCTGGGCGGCTGGGCCGGCTGGGGAAGAAACGGGGGGAGGCCGGGAGAGAGGGAGAGAGAGAGAGAGAGAGAGTTGCCTGTGCGGTGGGTGGCGCGGCGGTCGGGCTGCGGGCTGCCCGGGGCCGGGGCAGCTGGTGGCGGACTGCGGCGTCGGGGCAATTCCGGCGAGGGGGATGTGCCGCCTGACGCCTGTGTGCCTGTGCGCTGTGCCTGTGCGGCGAGTAGCGGGACTGTGCCGGCGAGCCGCCGGCGGTGACGAGGTCGCGAGGGAGGGCTCCGGCTGCCTGTGGCCCTGTGCGGCGGACCTGTGCAACGGCGGCAAGGGGGCGTGATGTGCGCTGTATAGGTGTAAACCTAGGGAGAGGGAGAGTGGAAGAGAAAAGAAGGTGAGGGACTCTGGTGAGGGAGGGCGTGGGAATGGGGGTGATCAGGTGATGGCCGATGGGCGTCGGGGTCACGGGGCCAGTTGGTGCACCAATTAAAATTCCAGTGGGGTCACAGTACTATTAAAAAAAAATATTATACTTAGAATTATGGGGCACATGGGAGCAGGTGGAAATCCAGTGGGGTCACAGGACCCCACTGGTCTACCTGTGTCCGCCCCTGCCTGACGCTACTGCTGGTTCATGGATTGACTGCCCTAATCGCGGCCGTTCATCACGTCGCGTTTAGAGCATCTGTCGATTGGCTGTTTTCCATTATAAAGAACTCGACTGACTTGACTGTCGCGATTTGAAACGCGATAGGGACCGTTGTCGCGATTCACTGTGTCAGACAGAATTTAATTTACTCATGTAATCCATGCAATTCATGTCATTAATCTCAGTTAAACCCTTAAATTGCATTGTTTTCAACAGTAACAACTTGTTGAGAATTATGGGTATTATTTATATGTTTTCTATTTAAATAAAAGTCATGTGCACAACTATTTCTTGTTCTCATAATTTCCTTACACATGCACACACGAAACATTAATGTTTGCCATCAAATATAATCAATTTACTCAATAATATATCAGGTAATTAAGTGTAATTAATCACTTAATCTCCCTATTATTTAATGGACTTGTCTTCGTTTTATTCACATGTTTTATATACCGCTATCACGTCCCTCTGCCTTCGAGCACTCAAGGCATGACGAACAATTGTTTTACACCCTTCTATCTTGGCTTGGACGACTCTCCGTTGGGAATACTCCTAACAAGACTAGGAACTCCTTGTCAAGGCCTCCGTAAGTCTCCTTGGCTTTGGTAGACGCCCATTGCCGACAAGCGGGTTGTACCATCAAAACCTATTATACCCCTAGGGATCTGCATGATCCAACGGCCTTAGTGTGTTCTTTCTTATCTTGGGATCATGCCAGACCTCTGGCCTGTGTTCACAGCATGGCTAGTGGGCGTTGTGACTTCTAACGGACTGCCGGCACATGACCATGTGTGTTGTGCAACTGTTATTATCATCTGTTGATCGATGTCTTACGAATATGTCCCTATCTCATCTACTATCTCTATACTCTCATCTGTTCACATTTTCTCTACGCTCTCGTCTATTTCATCAATTCTCTCTCATCTATTTTTGGTACTCTATTTGGCCATATAATTGATTGTCTAACATAAGAAACATAACTAATGCCAGGCAACAGGGCCCGATCTGGTCCTGGGAGGTGAGTGCGAAAAGTCCTATTTGCCCATGCAAGTTCAATGATCAGGATGTCGGCATACATCCAGTGCTATTTTTACTATCAATTTTAATCCATGATAATCAATCACTATTCTATGTTCTCTGGGTTGACATGAAGCTCGACCAAAAGTGCTATCTTTACTAGTGCACCAATCGTTACAAACTATTTCGTAATGTGGCCAATCCGTTATCATGCTTGTTGTACTATACTCTCATGAAAGCGCTACTGTTTCACATTATCATGCTACATGTCTCTCTTAACTATACATGACAATTCTCTCTAGTTATCCTGCCTGATAAGACATTATCACTTAAAGCATTCCTGTTTATATGAGATATTAAGTCCTACTGAGCATTTATCGCTCATCCTGTGCTATTTATTTCATGTGTTTCAAGTGAGTCTAATGGAGCCTACCACACTCACGAGGAGGGGAATGAGTAGGACCAGGAGTGACCTCACATTCGACAACCACTACTTTTAGTTAGTTAGTTATGAGTCAGTCAGTTGTAATAGTTTAGATTTAAATAAAGTACTCTGAGCCCTAGTTTTGGCTCTGATTAGTAAATGTAATAGTATTTTGAGGAACTATTAATAAAGATGGATTTTATTTGGTATTATCCCAATTTGTGCAATGGTTTGATGTTATTTCTTGCTTTGTACTATTTAAATAACTGTATTACCCCTCCAATATTCCGTGTCGGGGCATTACAAGAGTATAGAGCTAGTAGATTATATAGGGACATATTCGTAAAACAACGATAAACATGCGATAATAATAGTTGCACAACACCTGATCGCGTGTCGGTAGTCTGGTATAAGTCACACCCGCCCAATAGTTGTGCTATGAACATAGGCCAGAGGTCCGGCGTGATCTCAAGGTAAGAGAGAACACACTAAGGCCGTTGGATCATGCTGATCCCTAAGAGTGTAATAGGTTTTGATACCACAACTCGCTCGTTGGCAATGGATGTCTGCCAAAACCAAGGAGTCTTATGGAGGCCTTGACAAGGAGTTCCTAGTCCTATCAGAAGTATTCCCAACGGAGAGGTCGTCCAAGCCAAGATAGAAGTGTGTAAGGAAATGGTTGTCCGTCATGCCTTGAGTGCTCGAAGACAAAGGGACGCGATAGTGGTATACAAAATTTGCGAATAAAATAAAGACAAATTCATTTAAATAATAGGGAATTTATATGAATAATTGCATTAATTACCAGATAGATTATTGAGTAAATTGATAAGGTTTCATAGCAAACATTTATGTATAGTGTTTGCTTGTGTAAGGTAATCATGATAGCAAGAAATAATCGTGCACATAGCTTTTATTTAATGAAAAATCATGATATTAATACCCATTATTATTAAACAGGTCGTTATTGTTCATAACATTACAATTTAAGGGTTAACCAGTGATTAAATGGCATGTTTAGCAAGGGTTTGTATGGAGATTAGGGTTCTGGTTACAATAGTGTAACCGTGACAGGGGTGCCTGTCGCGTTTCAAATCGTGACGAGATGGTCGGTCGCATTATCAAGGACTAAGTCAGACAATCGATAAATGCTGAAATCGAGACGGGGTGTCCGGTCGCGATTTGAGCAAACGGTCCAGATCGTGACGTGCTAGTCTGTCGCGTTAAGGCCAATCGGATTAGGGTGTGAAGAACGTGACGAGTCGAGCCGTCATGTTCATGACGCGACGCTCTCTTTTGAGAATCGCGACGGGTCGGGCCGTCGCGTTCTTAGAAGGTCAGGCTGAACCCCAAAGGGGAACCAGTCCACCTTGGGTTTCGGCCCCATCCTTCCATGGCTTGACACAAGGCCATTTAAAAATGCGTAGAAATTTGTATACACATCCAAAAATCACGAAACTAGTTTTATATGAAACTAGACAAGTAGATATATCAACAGTATGAGTAATTAAAAAATAGACATGGGATGGACATATAGTAATTAGGTTAAATCTCGGTGACCTAAAATCATACACAGTGATGGATTTTGATTTAATTCAAATATGGTACATGATGGAAATTGGGGAAAATAGTATCAATGGCTTCCAGACATCAAATAGTAGCTATAGTAAAAGTTCCATGATCCGAGATTAAGCATGGACATGGGAATTAGGCAAACAAGTCAAGTCAGGTATATGTTCATGACAGAACTTTGAACATGAAATACTCATCCATGGCACGATTGAAATTTGGGAAACATAGGGCTTTGCAAGAGGGGATCATGGTCTACCTAGGGACGAATTTAATTTATTTTTGCTTGAGAGATTGCCTACCTTTCACGCTGTAAAAATCCTAGGGTTTGGAGATGTTGTAGATGACGAATCCTCCTTATTCTAGCCTCTCCTCCTTGCTTTCCTTGCCCAAAACATTCTCTCCTTCGTCCTCCAGCTCCAGATGTGGTCTAGGGTTGGGTTGGTACGAATTAAGAGAGTATGTTTGTTTAAAGAGTCCTCTTTCCTTAAAACTCATCCTTCTTCTCCAACGCCGAATTTCCAATAACATTTATCTCCTTTTACCTAACATTTATCTACCAAAATGGCTTGGGAAGAAGTCTAATTTCGTGGCTAAGGGGTTAGGGTGGGACTAGGACTCCTTTTTGGATAATTATAAGTTAAATAGTGATTATCCTAACTCTTTTCCATTTATTAATATTTTAAGTACGAATTTAGCATTAAATTTTCTTATCCAACTTGGGCTCTTAGGTTCTAGGCCCATTAATCATGTATGGACTATAATGTAAACCCAACTCCTATTTGCCTTAAATGGGTTTGATTATTCCCTTTTTCTTTAAATTATTCTCATTTTATTTCAATTTAATACCTCTTATTAAATTATAAAATTCAGAGTTGCTACAGCTACCTCAAAGGCATGGTGGACCATGGGCTACTCCTGCGCCACACATCGTCCCTTCAGCTAAGTGCCTTCAGCGATGTCGATTGGGTTGGATCTCCTACAGATCGCCGCTCTACAAGTGGTTTTCTCATTCTTCTTGGCAACAACATTATCTCCTGGAGCTCCAACAAACAATCAATGGTGGCTCGCTCAAGCACTGAAGCTGAGTATAAGGCCATCACTAATGCCATTGCCGAATTGATTTGGCTATGTTCGCTTCTTAGCGAATTAGATCTTCCACAAGCATCTCCTTTGATTTTGTGGTGTGACAACATCGGTGCCACATATCTTGCCGCCAATCCAGTGTTACACATGCATGAACAAAATACATTAGAATTGATTTTCATTTCGTGCGTGAGCAAGTTGCTCCGAAGCAGCTGGTGGTTTCATTTGTCTCCACAATAAATCAACGGGCCGACATTTTTACTAAGGCACTGGCAAAATCAAGGTTTAGCCTCCTTTGGGACAAGCTTATGTTGTACCCAACCTTAGCTTGAGGGGGCGTGTCAGTGATTATCCATGCACGTAGATAATTACTATTTACGTACAAATCTTTATCCCTGTTACGTGCCTATCCTTACTCAGGTGTTGTTGTACATTAGGTAGTCCACGTGTTGCGGACTCTGTTGTAATCTCTGGACTCTTTCTTTTTAAGCAATAGTACAAGCACAGATGCAGGTTGCGCATTGCACTGCTTCCTTCTACCTTTCTTCCTGTTCTTCCTCTTCAAGGACAAGACTTCTTATTATCGATTCTTTGTTGGCTGCTCTTGATGTGATGACCAGTACTGCTCAGCTGTGACCTGGCCGTGTCAAGAACACAAAGAAAGGAAGGGGGCACAGCAGCTCTGTTTCTGCTACAGCAGAAACCCAAACACAACGTACCAGAATTAGGATGCCATATACATAGGCATACCAAGACAGAAACGTAGCTGCATAGGAATAAATAAGATGACAGCAGTTTTCCATGGGACTAAACAAAAAATATATAAAGAGACATTGGAGAACCGAAGAAACTGATCACAAACGTAAAGAACATTAACAACACATAAGACAAGGGCCTTACGTTGCACAACGTGAAGGCCGGGTTTGTTCCAAATTTTGCATCAACGTCTTAACAGTCTTCCTCCGTCTTCCTCAAGGCTAATGGAATGATGCTATACGATTTTGCCGGGACAAATGGATCGAGCCAGGTCGGGTACTAAACTGCTAAGCTATGTCCGGTCGACCAGCTTGAGGCCGCGTCCCGCGTCCGTGCAGTGGGTGACGAAAGGGAGCACCTTCCCGTTGTCGCCGTTTCTCTTCTCCCTGCAGACGTACGACGGCGGAGTGAGGAAGCAGGGCTCCATGGATATGTCCCGGACGCAGGTGGGCTCCGGCATCTCTCCCTTCTTCGGCAGGAGGAGGATCCACGGCGTGATGCCGCCGAGGCCCTGCCCGGTGTAGCCGAAGGTGGACCAAGCGCTGGTCACCAGCACGTCGGCGAGGCTGAGCAGGTTCATCTCCGCCCACGCCTTCAGGTCGTGGCTTTCCTTGTCCGTCTGCTGCCGCTCCTCGTGGGTCGGCTGGTGCATGCTTAAGACCACCCCGCCTACCGCCGGGTGCTCCCAGTACATGTCCTTGATCTTGTCGAAGTAACCAGAGTAGAGGGAGGTGAGGAGGACAGACTTCGTCTTCGTGGGGTCGGTGGCCGTGTCGCCGGCCCTCGCGTTGGTGTCGAGCTTCGGCAGGAGCCCCTCCTGCAGGGTGCAGTTGATGACCTGCTTGGAGACGACGTCGAAGGGGGCGTCCTTGGAATTGAAGACCCTGATTTGTATGCCCAGCCTCTCCCTCGCCATGGCCATGTAAGACTTGTAGTACCTGGTGACCATCCCCCACACCTCGTTGGTGGGGTGGAAGAGGTAGCGGCTGAGGTGGTGGAACACCGCCTCTTTCTCTGGGAACATGCGACCGAGCTTGGGCTCGAACTCCTGGTTCAGGAAGAAACTAGGCACTATGTACATGTTCGACCGGAGGAACAACCATGGGACCTTCCGGAGGATCGCCTGATCCGGCTCGCAGAAGAAATGCATGTCCTCGGTGTCGTAGTCGTGGTCTAGGTGGAAGTAGACGAAGGACGGCGGAGGACGGCCGTCGTCGCTCTCGGTGCTGATGTTCTGTTTCTCAGCAGGTTGCCGTACCTCAGCGGGTGCGGTCGTCTGTAGGGTGAGAACTCAGATATGGGGAAGTCCGGGGGCAGCAGCCAGGTGGTATCCGGGAAGGGCTCGCAGAAGAGGCTGGTCATGTCGCTGCCCCGGTTGATGAGGACCACCCTGTCGGTGAGGAGGGCGTAGAGGAAGGCGGAGGTGAGGGAGAGTATCCTGTTGCCCAGCCCGTAAGCCGGCGTCCACAGCACGTACTTGCACTCGGTCTCCTTCTCCGGCGCCGGCCCGGGGTTGAGGAACGGCAGGGTCTTGTTATAGGGCGCAGTGTGCGGGGCGCATCGCCGGTGGCGTTCTTCATACTTGCGCAGCGTCTGGATGAGGTAAGCGGAGGGCTTGTGAGGGGAGGGTTTGCGGTAGATGGTCGATTGGTACCTGCTCTGGCAAGTGTCCTCGTCGAAGTCGGCGGAGAGGAGGCCGGCCAGGTACTTATCTCTCGGCACGTCGGAAACTCCATGGAAGACGGCATCTGCTGATTCAAACATGTAAATTGATACGAGATGAAGAGCTCTTTCAGATCAGTCTTTTTTCGTTGCGAATTTAATTAAAGGAATTTTGATAGAAAACTGATCTACAAACGCTTCTCTCTCTGGAACTCAAAGATTTGTACGTATCTACATACGAATAGGATCCGCCTAGTTGCTCTACGGAAGTACCTAGCTACTTCACCCAGGACCTCCAGCTAGGAAATTAACGAAGTAAGATGAGAATACCCACCGCGGCGGAGGGGGGAACTCACCGGCATCTACTGCAGGCTCTTCCCGCTGCTGCTGCTGCGGCTGGTGCTGGGAGCGGCCTTGGTAGGCGCCGACGATGAGGGGCAGAAGGGGCCTATACGTCCCGGAGACGAAGACCAACGTGGGGAGCGTCATGCAGGCGATCACCATCCACACCGTCCTGAACACCCTCGTCTCCCCGGGCCCTCCCAAATAGGAGAAACCCCCTCGGCCCTCGCCATCGTAGCCGCGCTTCTTTCCGGCTTCCACGTCCATCACCAGTTCCTTGAGCTCGCCCCTCCAGAACGGCGACGATGAGCAGTGAAAAATCCCCGGGGGAGTGGAAGGAGAGATGCTCACGTAGTCCTTTGAGGTCGGAGGAGCTCGATCGGAAGGAGAACCAAGAGGGGAGGGACTCAGCTCCGGACTCTGCCAATCAGAAGATTAAAAGTCTTGCTGCACACGCCATGGCACGACGGGTGTGCACGCACGCCACCGTGTGGTTGGGAGGCCACCACAACGCCACCCAATCTTCCATGCGGTGTGTGCACACACCCACAAGGAGGTGGTGCGCGGCAAGACTTTATATAACCTCTGCCATCGAGTTTTTATGCTATTGGTTTCATCTAATTATATAGCACCAATGAACATGCACTATAACCCCTCTTCTTTCTCAATTGTCATATATGTTATGATTTTTTAATACTTTTATTTAAAATATAATTAGATCATAATCTACCTTATTCTTACATTTGCATAAAATCTTATTATACGAATTTCTTTATATCAGAAATTATGATAGAACGGTTAGAAGTAGTCAATAGAAAGATACCACGTGATCTTATTTATAAGAATGGGCCACATGGGTTTTCTTTGAAAGTAACGTACTTTGAAAAGTTTATTAGTTGAATAGCAGCATAAAAATTTTAATTAGAGAATAGGACACTTTTGACCCTTCTACGCCAGGCTGGCCCATGTCATGACCAATTTCTCTACTGTAGCGGCTTTGGTTATTTTTTTTGTTTTTTTTTAATTAAATTAATTTCTTTAATTTTGTATCTAATAATCTTTAATCAAGATAAAATTTTAAACATAAATTTATTAGAATGTGATATATTTTACGATAATTTTAATTTAATTTTTTAAAATAAAATTTTGGCGAGTGAAAATTACCTCAAAAATTAATAAATCAAATTTATCTCGATATATGTACTTTCGATAATTCTCAATATTCATAATTTTAGAATCAATATAATTTTCTGATAATTATATTGGTTTCATATTCAATTTGTTAATGAAATCCGATGACGCCTTATCAAAAAGAAAACTAACATCGTAAGTGGAAGTTGATCATATAATTGAGTTCGAGTATGTAGATACGTAAATTATTATTATTTTTTCTAATGAACTTAAACTTTATTTGAATCTGAGAGACCATAAACTATGACTTTTTAGTAGATCGGTCATAAAATAAGTAAACAACATAAATAACCTGTTAAAGAACAATTTTCTTCCTCTCACAGGAATTCGCCGGCCGGCTTTATAAAGTTCAAATCTATTTACAAATTTAATCCACCTGAAATCCATTTATTATTGTACAGTAAGGGAGTAACATAACTGTAACAATCCGATTATTTAATAAATGGGAGTAACATAACCCCAGCTAAAAAAATATCCACCGCGATATCTTTAAGTTAATACGGAGTGTCTGTGGGATGCGACCTTGAAGCGAACTATTGTACGATCATGTTAAGGTGGCGGGTTATACCAATGTCGTGTTTATTTTATCATTAGATTTTAAATTTAACCTATCTATTAAATTTACTCTTATTTATTAAATAATCAAGTTATTATAGCACCAAAATTATGTTAATAATATATTATTTTATATTTAGAAATATTCTTACTTATTAACATAATTCTGGTATTGTCTTCAGAAGTGTGTATCCCGATAGGACGTCATCGGAGTTCGTTAACAGAATTGAATATGAAACCACTCTAATTATCAGAAAAAATATATTGATTCTAAAATTATGAATATTGAGAATTATCGAAGTACATATATCGAGATAAATTTGATTTATTAACTTTTGAGGTAGTTTCCACTCGCCAAAATTTTATTTTAAAAAATTAAACTAAAATTATCATAAAATATATCACATTCTAATAAATTTATTTAAAATTTTATCTTGATTAGACATTGTTTAATACAAAACTAAAGACATTAATTTAATTTAAAAAAAAAAACCAAAGCGGCTACAGTACTGTAAGGAACCTTATTTGATTATTTTTTAAAAACGCCGCACTGACACATGGGCCAGCATGCCGTTGAAGGGTCAAAAGTCTGCTATTTTGTTAATTAAATTTTTTATGCTGCTATTCAGCTAATAAACTTTCAAAGTACGCTACTTTGTGTCACTTGCTGCATAATATCCCTCAATTGATAAAAAGCGTTCAAATATTATTGACTGTCACTAAAATAGATAGTAAAAATTATTTTTGGTATATTCTATATTCTATGGCAGCAAGTGACACAAAGGGTTTATGATGCAAAAAAATCATCTAACCAAGATTTTTAATATAAATAAACAGTAAAATAAATGGTTGCAATGGTGATAGGATTAGGAGCATTTTATTTGAGAAGGGTTGTACCAGTCGTAGCCCCGGATAGTTTTAGGTTGGGATATTTGTTGCCCGCTCAACATATAATAATATTTTTTGTTCCTTCATGTCAAACATTCATATTAACTTTAGTAGGTACGAAGCATCCCAAACTTTTTAGGCCCGACCCGGGCATATCCATTGGATCAATGATCCTCCCACTATATAAACTTTGATATGTATATATTCAAGAAAACAAACACATAATTTTAAATACTTAAAAATTTAAAAATTTCCCACGATTTTTTTTTCAAGATCCTGAATATTTTAATCTCTGCTAGTATCAAGATTTTATCTGCTGTGACCAGGGGAAAAAAAAAATTCTCTTGGATTTGTTTTCCGAAAAGTTTTAAGAGGACAAAATATTCGAAGTAGGCGATTGGGACGCGTTGTCCGGGTAGTCTGACCGAAAGTGGGACCCCCATGAGTCGGATGACCCCCCATGTTTACTCCACGTGTTCTCCCTCTTCGATGCTCCCAGGTGACTAGTCAATCTTGACTTTGCACTCAAACGCGCAGCTGGGTCTGTAGCCTCGAGGTTTAAAATGTGGTTCCCACCCTACTGCACAGCACTGGCCGCCTGTACGCAAGAGGATCACTTGTTTATTTTTGTCAAAGACATGTGATATCGGATGTTTTTTTTAAAGGGCAAAATCATTAAAGGTTCATCGTGGGGGATTTATTTTCTAATCCCTATCAGAAAATTGGTGCCCAAATAATCTCTCATTTTAGTGAACTTTAAACCAATCAATTTTTCAAAAGATATTTTTATCTTTTATTTTCCCCTATTTTATCCTTTCGTAAATACTTACTTTCGTTTCTTACCATCAAATATGTATTATTTATTGTTTTCACATTTTAACTAATTTTTTTCATCAATTTAATTAATATTTTCATCTATTTTAACTAGTTCCTCGTTTACTTTAATTGAATTTTACATCTCCTTTAACTATATCTTATTTCTTATATTTATTCTTACATTTTAATCAGATTTCTTAACCTTTTATCTCATATACAATATTATTTCAACACATCCATACATGCACTTTAACAAAGATGACTTTTAATTTATATTTACAGATATTAAAGAAAGAGTTTGAAAATAGTAAAATAAGAATTCAATATCGTTAAAATATATTGACATTGAGTTAAAACATGTGGACTTAAAATCACTATTAAGATCACTTAAATCTAAGTACTAAGATGTCAATTAAAGTAAAAGTTTAAAGTTGTTAAATTATATCTGACAGTAAATTAAGTATAAGAGATTTAAAGTACTGTTGATATGATTTAAATATAACTTCAAAGACTTAAAGTAAGAGTTGAAAATTTTAAAATAATAATTACTCATGATTAAAAAGATAAAAACTGGTTATAGGATATACCAACATAGATCCCAATAAACAGGGACTAGAATTAACATCTTCAAAAGTACCTGTCTTTTTTGTGTAGGTATTTTTGACTGCAATTTGCAGTTAAAGTCCCGACTTTGATAGGGACATATAATTAATTTACCCTTAATTAAAATAATAAAAATTTCAAATCTTTATTTTTCTTAATCGTAAGTACAAATTCGACATATGAATCTTTTGATCTAAAACATCCCATATATATATTAATATAAAATTGGATCAACCGATCTGACTGTCTAAAAATTTTAAATACATAAAAAATTGCACATTTCAACTAACGATCCCCGAAATTTTTAAATTCTAAATTATTAAAAAAATATTAAAATATAACAAATCCAATAAACATAACTTGATGTGACAAAATATAGAAAAACTAAAAAAAAAAAAGGAAATTGCTCACCCTGCCCGCGGGGGGGTGGGCGCCAATGAAACTCTTCAAAGTTGACAGCCGCTCGGATCTGGGCCTCGCCGTCGCAATCGTTCCCGGAGTGCCGAGCTCTATTTTATTTGTTAATGACGAGTCGGTGAGCCCAACGACTCGCGGTCTTAGTTTGAAAAAAATTGTTTTTATTAATTTTATTTTTAACATCAAATTGATGCCAAAAAATAGGTACATACACATCATCGTTGATAGAACATTTTGAGCTGTCAACTTTCAATAAAGGATATTTTTTCCTTGCATATCCCAATTAAAATATAATTGTGCGTGTTACTGTTGGAGTAAAGGGGTCGGCCTAACCGAATGGCTCCCAAGGGACTAGAGAGGCCGACTCGTCGCGCCGACGACGAGGTCCACCTGCAAGACCACCGAGTCGCCTCGGTTGGAAACACTCCGACGCTCAAGTTAGAGGTGGAATCGAATGGGAGAATTGCTATGGGATTTCTGTAACGTACCTCTCAACGGAGGGGATCCCCCTCCTTATATGTAGTCGCGGGGCAATTCGGTTGCCGATGGACTGGACACGTCACGTCGTGGATTGTCCACGATCCTGCAAGACCTGTTATGGCTCCGAGAATCTCGGCCTCGCCGCGCGTTCTCCACGATCCCGGGATCCTCGGCCCTTGCTTGGCGCTTTTGCCGTCGACGTTGCTTCTGTTTGCCTGGTGTGCGTGCCCCCGCGATCTCCGAGACCTGCCGAAATTGGACTTTCCCCACAAAACCATCTGGGGCGGTTGCCGGCTGGCTCGTCTGGTGAGGCTCGGCAGACAGTGATTCGGATGGAGGACTCGGGAGAACTCATCTGCGATAACTCGGCCCTCGTCGCACTGCGAGTTACGTTCCTTTGAACTAGCCGAGCCTCGCCAGACGAGCAGCCGAGTAGGAGGTATTATCTCCGAGCACGCCGAGTAGGAGGTATTATCTCCGGGCCTCTGCTCGGCGAACAAATTAAGCGACTTCGGGCGGTGCCTGAATCCAAACGGGCGTCGTAACCGCCACAGGGGCGCGACTCTCAATGCCTCTGACAGCGCAGGAACGGCGCGTCACTTCAGCTTCTGCCGCTTAATGATGACGGGTGAGGTGACGGAGTCAATGATGGCGCCTTGACTCCCGTCCGACGTTACTCGGATGGCGATCCGCGTTCAAAACGCCTCGCCGCGCAGGATAGAGACACGTGGTGCCTCTTTCGATGCTCCGTTTTTGGGCGATTTCCTTCGTCTTTGGATCAGGGCGACTTCTGGGGCGTATAAATAGCGCCCCGCGGTGCAACGAAACGAAGCTTTCGTGCGCGAGCGTCGTCCCTCTATAGAATTCGTTCTTTCGAGACGCGAGGGAGAGTTAAGGTGTTTGAGCCGAGCTTCCGATCGTCCGAATCTCTTTCGTTTTATCTTCTCCGCAGAGGTAAGCCATGGGCACATCCTCTGCACCTTCCTCCTCTTCTTCTTCTACTCCTTCCGCGAGATATTCTCCTTCTGAGGGTGTCTCTCGTCAACCTCCTTCTCTCCCCCTCCTGCTCCTGCTTCCGGGGGATCGGCGACGCCCAAGAACCTCAAGATTCGGATGAATTGCCCAGTGTGGACCCACGGGAGTATGTGCCTAGGGTCTCTTATCTCCTCCTTCCTGGGTTGCGTCGGGCAGCCGACTCCGTAGCGGATGCGGCTACGGAGATCGATGAACGACCCTCAAGTGGGTTATCGAACACCCGGCCTTCACTTTCCTAACGATTTCTCCGTTTACACCGGCGTCACCCTTCGGGCTCATTACTCGATGGAAAACGACTTCTTCTGCTTGTACTCGAAGTCCGTCCGAGCGGGCTTTCCGACTTCCGCTTCACTCCTTCACCGTTCATCTTCTTTATGTTTAGGGTGCTCCTTCGCAACTGCCCCAACTCTTGGAGTCGGTTGCGGGTTTTGCCCCTTGTGCTCTGGCGAAGGTCCGCGAGCTGAGCATCGTCTTTTCTTTTATGCTTCTCTCTTAAGACTTGGGGCATTGGTTATTCTTCTCGGCCCGCTCTGGTTCTCAGTTTCCTCAGTCGTTCCCCCCCTCAATCCATGGGTGGAAGAGGTCATTCTGTTTTGTTCACAGCTTTTGTGGGGTGGAGTTTCCGACTTCTTGGGCGGCAGTCAACCCTAACGAAGAGGCCTTCCAATCCCCCACCGACATGAGCGATGCCGAGTTGTCGAATTTGAATCATTGCGAAGGGTGACTTTGCCCGACTTAATAACATCCTTCCGCCGAGTTATTCATCCTGATCTAAGAGAATGACCGAGGTCCGGCGTCATTTCGTGCTTTTGCATTTCACCGACCTTTACCTTCTCTGGATGGGTTAACGATCGTCCGTTTTCCTTGTAGAATGGCTGGTCCGAGTGCGCCGCGTGGCACGAGACCTCGGCTACGGAGGGCCGAGAGACTGAGGACTATGCGGCGCTCGCTGCTCAAAGATTCGACGCTGGGGGGGGGGGGGGGGGGGGGGGGGGGGGGGGGGGGGGCGCCGCCACGAAGGAAGATGGCCCAGACAAGAGGCTAGTCGAGGAGGCCGACGTCCAATCGTAGACCCCCTCCTGCTCCTACTGCTCCTGTGGCAACTCCGTCCGCGCCGTGGCCGCAACGTCGCCCCCTTCTGGAACGGTTCCATCGAAGCCGACCAAACGGGCTCGGTTGTCCGAGCCGGTTTTGATCGAAGGTGGGTCTTCGAGCGTCGTCCTGCCGACCGGTCGCGCCTCTCGCTTCGGCCCCTACGACCGAGCCGACACTCCGAGATGGGTCTGCGTTCGGTTTCGGCGAGCGTAGCTTCTCGGATTTCGTCGGTGAAGACTCCGACCTCATCAACGACGTGTTTCGGGGGTTGCAGCTCAGCCTGGGCTCCTTCGCGAGCCTTGTCCACCGAACCGACCACACCTTGGAGGCGACCAGGGACACTGCGGGCGTTAAGAGAAGATGACTGCCCTCAAGTCGAGGAATGCGGAGTTGGAGGACTCGTCGCTACGAGGTCGCACGCGGATAAGTCCAACGAGCTGGCCGCCAAGCTCGCCAAGGGTGGACAAACTCAAGGCCTCGCTAAAAAAAGAGCAGGAAGCACGGGAAGCCGAGAAGATAGCCCGGGAGGCTGAGGAAAAGGGCCCATGAGAAAACCAATGCCGAGTTCTCAGGGCTTGTTGCCGAAGAGCGTCAAAGGCAGTGATGGAGTACAAGAAGTCGGACGCCCATATTGACCAGATAACTGGTCTATTCAAGGACGGTTATGACCACTGCTTGAAGGCTTTTTTCCAAAACCTACCCCGAGCTGGACATGTCCCCTGGTCCGCCCCCCGTCCGACGAATCAGACGAGGAGGATGTCGGGACCCGAGGCACATGCGGGCGTGGAAACCGCCGCTCCCTTTCCTGACCTTGGGGCTCCTTCAACCAAGGCCCCCACCGACCACTAGTTTCAGGGCCTCCTTATCGGCCGTTTGGCCCTCTCTTTTCTCTTTGTAAAGACGCTTCTGGGCCTCTCAGCCCCTTTTTGAATGAAATCACGCCGTTGATGTTCCATTGTCTTGGTTAGGAGGAGTTGAATCCCGAGGGTGCTCATGTTAGATGTTCCGAGTGCCGAGACGGTCCCGCCAAGTCTTTTTATGGTCAGCGATCTCGTTAACTTGTTCAGAGTGCCTGAGCGACCTCGTTCAATCGTTTAGATTGCCGAAGCGATCTATTTAGAGTGCCGAAGCGACCGTTTCATCGTTTAGAGTGCTGAAGCGACCCCGTTAACTCGTCTAGAGTGCCTAAGCGACCTCGTTAACTCGTCTAGAGTGCCTAAGCGACCTCGTTAACTCGTTTAGAGTGCCTAAGCAACCTCGTTAACTCGTTTAGATTGTCGAAGCGATCTATTCAGAGTGCCGAAGCGACCTCGTTTCATCGTTTAGAGTGCTGAAGCGACCTCATTTCATTCTTTAGAGTGCCGAAGCGACCTCGTTAATTCGTGTTACAATTCAAAATAATAACCGGAGATGTTCGGCATTCCATGTCCTTGGAACTGCTGAGGCCATCCAACCCTTCGAGTCGATAGGCTCCCTGCCCGAGGTCTTCGACTACCCGATACGGCCTTCCCAAGTGGCGGACAACTTCCCTACCGCCGATTTGGGATCCGAGAAGGAGAGCTTCCGGAGGACGAGACTCCCCGCATCGAATCGTCGTGGCCTGACCCCCGTATTGAACTTCCGCTTCATTTGGCACTAATAAACTTCGATCCTGGACGCTGCCTTGTCACGCCGCTCCTCGACTAGGTCCAACTCGGCACGCAGCGACCAATTGTTCACCTCTTGGTCGAAGCCCCGAACTCTTTCTGAAGGTACCAGCAGCTCTACTGGGGTGACCGCCTCCACGCCAAAAGCGAGAGAGAAGGGGGACTCCTGAGTGGCTTCTCGGGGTGTTGCTCGGTAAGCCCACAGCACGTGGGGCAGTTCCTCCACCCACCGACCTCTGTGTTCGGTGATCCGTCTTTTTAGCCCTCGAGCAATGTCCGATTGGTGACCTCAGCTTGACCATTTGATTGAGGATGAGCGACCGAAGTGAATCGGTGATTGTTGTCGAGCTCTGCACAGTGGCGACGAAACCGAGCGTTGTCAAACTATTTGCCATTGTCCGTGATGATCGCTCGGGGCAGACCGAACCTGCAATAAGATTCTTCCACACGACCCCCATGCGTTGGCGTCGGTGATTCTCGCCAGCGGCTCAGCCTCCACCCATTTGGTGAAGTAGTCGACTCCGACATGAGGAACCTCCTTTGCCCAGACCCGGCGAGAATGGACCGAGGATGTCCATTCCCCACTGAGCGAAGGGCCAAGGGGCTTTGAGTGGAGTGAGGTTCCAGGGAGGCTGCCGATCTACCTTGCTGAAGAGCTGGCATTGCTGGCATTTTCGAACATAGTCTTCGGCGTCGCTGAGCATGGTTGGCCACCAATAGCCTTGCCGAGTTATTCTTCTGACTAACGACTGAGGACCCTGTGGCTTCCACACAAGCCCTCGTGTACTTCAGCGATGATTTCTTCTAATTGCCTTCGGCTCACGCATCGCAGGTGTGGGAAGCTGAAACTATTTCTGTAAAGGTCGTCGCCGACCAAGAAGAATCTAGGGGCTTGTCTCCTTACCTTCAATGCTTCATCTTTCTAACTGGGAGCTAACCATCCTTGATGTACTGGATAAGAGGGGTCATCCAGGTAGGCTCGGTGTCGATGCACATGACTTCCTTGGTTCCTGTGGAAGGTTCGCTGAGCTCTTCAATGAGGACCGAGGACTGTTGATCTTCAGAAGTTTGGCCACTTCAAACTCGGCCATCGCCCTTGGACCTTGGCCACGTAGGAGGCGAGCTTTTCTTCTCTGCCTCGAATTCCCCTGAGACTTGACTAACGACGAGTTGCGAGTCGCTGTGGACCCGAACTCTCATAGCTCCAAGCGATTTCGCCATCTTTAACCCTGAGATGATGGCTTCGTACTCGGCCCCATTGTTAGAAGCAGAGAAGCCGAATCGAATTGCATACCTGAGAGTGAGCCCCTCTGGCGCGTGCAGGACGACTCCAGCTCTGCTTCCCTGAGATCCGTAGGCTCCATCCACGTACACCAGCCATTGCTCCATCGTTTCTACTGGTTCGGGAGTTCTCGCTGTCCCCTCGGAAATAAATTCGGCCAGGGCTTGAGCTTTGATGGCGACCCGGGGCTTGAATACACGTCAAACTCCGCAAGCTCGACGACCACATTTGGCCACCTCCCCGAGGCCTCGGGTCGGCTGAACATTGTTTGATGGGGGTATCGGTGAGGACCACAATCTTGTGTGCCTGGAAGTATAGTCGGAGGTGACGAGCCGCCATCACCAGGGCGTACCCGGCCTTTTCAATGTCAGAGTAGCGCTGCTCGCCCCTCGCAAGGCTTTGCTATGTAGTAGACCGAAGGTGCCTCCGTCATCTCTTCCCTTACGAGCACCGAGCTGATGGAGTGGTTTGTGGCCGAGATGTAGAGGATAACTCTTCTCCTGCAACAGGCTTGCTCAAAGTGGGAACGTTAGCTAGATGGGCCTTGAGCTCGTCAAAGGCCCTTTGGCATTCAACGTTCCACTCGAAACGGCCTTTCCTTAGTACAACTCGAAGAATGGCCGGCACTTCTCTGCTGATTTGGACATGAACCTGCTTAAGGCAATAATTCGGCTGTTAAGCCTTTGTACCTCTGTGACGGTCTTCGACGCTGTCATGTTAAGGATAGCCTGCACTTGTCGGGGTTGATGTCGATACCTCGCTCGGACGAGGTAGCCGAGGAACTTCCCCAGCATGGACGCCGAAGACACATTTTTCGGGGTTGAGCTTCATCCCGTACTCGTGGAGAATGCCGAATGCCTCAGCCAGGTCTCGGACGTGGTCCTCAGCCTTCCGAATCTTCACCAGCATGTCGTCGATGTAAATCTCCATGGTCTTCCCGATTTGTTGCTCGAACATCATGTTGACGAGCCTTGATACATAGCGCCTGCATTCTCAATCCGAAGGGCATTCTAGTGAAACAATACAGACCTTTTTCAGTGATGAAGGCGTTCTTCTCCTCATCTTCGGGGGATCCTGATCTGTTGATACCCCGAGTACGCGTCGAGGAACTGAAAGCTCGTGCCCCGCCGTTGAGTCGACGAGTTGATCTATGCGAAGAAGAGGAAAGCTGTCCTTCGGCAGGCCTTGTTGAGGTCGGTGAAGTCCACGCACATGCGCCACTTTCCATTGGCCTTCTTGACGAGGACCACGTTTGCTACCCACTCGGGGTAGAATGCATCCCGAACGGTGCCTGCTCGGAGATACTTCATCAGGCTCTCGCCGACGACCTCCTGGCGATCTGCTGACAAGGGACGCTTCTTCTGGCGCACGGGCCGAGCCCTGGGATCCACATTCAGATGATGCTGGATTACTTCGGGTCGATCCCCGGAGGTCGCTCTCCGTCCATGCAAAGACGTCACCACTTTCCCGAGGAAACGGCCAGCTCCGTCTCCAACTCCTGGGTTCGGCGCCGATCACCAGTGGTCTTTCCTCGGCGATTTCAATTTGCTTCGTTTGTTCGGCGGCTCAGTTCTTTCACCCATCACTATCATAGACAGGCTTGTACTCGGAAACGACGGGCTCCTTACTTTATCGAGTTTACATAGCACCTACGAGCTTCGGTTTGGTCCCCCGAGACCTCCCCTACTCCGCATGGTGTTGGAATTTCAGCTTTTGGTGATAGGTGGACGGGACTCCCCCCAGCTTCCCTAAGAGGCCCCGGCCAAAGATAGCGTTGTTGGCCGACTTTACTTGACAACAAGAAAGTCGACCTCAACGGTTACAGAACATGGGCTAGAACCGAGGGCGACCTTCAGCTTGATCGACCCTTCGGCATTGACAGGGGACCCGTTGAACCCGAAGAGCGTGTTATCACGGGCTTCAGCTCGGAGCTCAGATTAGTCATCTTCACAAAGCAGTCGTAGAAGAGGACGTCGGGGGCCGCTCCGCCATCTACAAGGATTCGATATACGCTGTATCCGTCGATGTCTGCCCGAATAACGAATGCATCGTCGTGGGGAGGCTAAGGCCGAGGGCGTCGTCCTCGGAGAACGTGATCACCATGTTCGACTTCGGGCCCGGACTCCCTGAGGCCGAACTGGCGCCGAGGCGTACGCCTTCCGCTTCTGTCCACTGCCTCCACCCCCTGCTGTGCCTCCCGCAAGGACGAGGACCGCACCCTTCTCTCCACAGGCTCTGCGCTCCCTCTCGGGCGTTGGCTCCTTGCGACGTCCATCTACGACGTCCCTTCCGATGATGCCGCGCCGCAGCATCTCAGCAATCTCCAGCTTTAGACTGCGGCATTGATCAGTTGTATGGCCATAGCCCTTGTGATAGTCGTAGTAGAGATCGGCGCCGCGCCCCGGAGGTGGTTTTCCCAACGGCTCAGGCCGTCAGAATTCGGGCAGCTTCTTGATTACGGGCAATATCTCGGACGGAAGTCGCCCGAAGTGCGGCAGATCGCGCGATCGATTGTACTCGTCCGGTCTGCGATACCCGTCGGATCGGCGGCTTTGAGTCCGACCTCCGATCGCTGCGAGCCGAGCTCTCTTCCTTCTTCGCTCTTTTGCCCTCCGGCGCCTTGCTTGATCCCCCGATCTTGGCAGGACGACTCACTTGCCCTCCGTTTCAGGGTGGACTCCAACCTCACGTACTTCTGCATACGAGAGAGAAGTCGGAGAGACTCACAGGTGGATTTTTTGGCGATGGACGCCACGAAGGCGTGTTGGAGCCACTCGAGTGAGTATGTTGACCGCCGTCCGTAGATCGAGTCAATGACTTTCATTGCTTCGAGTTGATATCTCTTGCGTAGTCCCAGAAGAGCTCTCCATCCTTCTGAGTGACGAGCCACAAGTCGTCGGTGCAGAGTGAGTGTTGAACCGTGCTATAGAAGTGATCAAGGAACCGTTGCGCGAGCTCGGAGAAGGAGGCTATTGACTTCGGAGGGAGTGCCTTGAACCATTGCAGTGTGGCGTCGTCCAGAGTTGACATGACTCAGCACCTCAAAGCATCGGAGAGGCTGACCATCTCGTTTGTCCCTGAAAGTTATCAGATGATGGCGGGATTAGTGGTTCCATTGTACCGCCGAACTTGGGAGCTGCAACTTTGTTGGGACCGGAGCCGAGGTGATCTCCTCGTGAAGGGCGAAGTCGTAAGCAGAGTCTCCACAGAGGGTGCCCGTGCTCCCCATTGGAGGGCTTCGATCTTTCGGTTCATCTCCTGAAGATCGTTCTTCCACCGAGGCTCCAGCGGTGGGGCGTAGAAGAGAACATGAGTAGACTCGGCGGTGAAGTGATCGACATCCGCCGTCCGAGGGCTCCGTACTCTACTGCCGAGGCTAGAGGACCTTGTACCGCCGCTGGTGGGGGCGGCGGCGCTTGGGCTGAAGGAACGGGTGCGGCCCCTCGACCATCGGCCTGGCTTGTCGAAATCGCCGAAGGAGCCGGCGGGCTTTCAACGAGCCCATGGTCGCCACGGCCATCCGGAGCAAGGATCACCGGTCGGCCGGTCGCTTCCGCCTGGGCCCCATCGACTGCTGCTTCTGCTCCATGCGTGCCAAGATCTCGTGGAGCCCTGCCACCAGACTCTCGACGCGGTCAAGGCGAGATGAGGTGTTCGAGCCCTTCTCTCCAGTGCCGGATCCTCCTCCGACGGTTCCTTCCTCGACTATGGGAGCGGCCCTCATCTTCGACGCACGAGCCGCTGCTTCCCCTTGGGTGCCATGAGAGCTTGCTTTTTGTTTCGGGAGAATTCCCACAGACGGCGCCAATGTTACTGCTGGAGTAACGGGGTCGGCCTTAGCCGAATGGCTCCCAAGGGACGGAGAGAGGCCGAGCTCGTCGCGCCGATGACGAGGTCCACTTGCAAGACCACCGAGTCGCCTCGGTGGGGAAACACTTCGACGCTCAAGTTAGAGGTGGAATCGAATGGGAGAATTGCTTTGGGATTTCTGTAACGTACCTCTCAACGGAGGGGATCCCCCTCCTTATATAGTAGTCAGGCGGGGCAAGTTCGGTTGCCGATGGACTGGACACGTCGCGTCGTGGATTGTCCACGATCCTTGCAAGACCTGTTATGGCTCCGAGAATCTCGGCCTCGCCAGCGCGTTCTGCACGATCCCGGGATCCTCGGGCCCTTGCTTGGCGCTTTCCTTCGACGGTTGCTCCCGTTTGCCTGGTGTGCGTGCCCCGCGATCTCCGAGACCTGCCGAAATTGGACTTTCCCCACAAGACCATCTGGGGCGGTTGCCGGCTGGCTCGTCTGGCGAGGCTCGGCAGACAGCGATTCGGAGGGAGGACTCGGGAGAATTCGTCCGCGATAACTCGGCCCTCGTCGCACTGCGAGTTACGGTCCTTTGAACTAGCCGAGCTATCGGATTCGGGCCTTTGACCTGGCCGATGAGGTCTGGCCACTAAGTCGGACCTGAATCCGAGTACAAGTACACCCCGTATCAGTGCTCTAATCTCTATTTTTGATAACGTGGAATTCAATGTAGAGATTTAAGGTTCAATGATCAGTACTAGAAGGTCAACGTTCGAATCTTTATTTTACATGTATTGTATTTTTTTTTCACTGCATGGTAAAATCTTAGTAGGGAGGAATATTATGAGAGACACCAGATAATAATTAGACCCTAATCTCTCTTATCTTTATGTGATTAGTTCAAAAGAGAATGAAAGACAAAAGATACATGTATTGATTAGAAGAATAAGTAAGATCAACCAATATGTTTTGTCTCATTTCATGTCAAGAATATAGAGCAAATGAAAGTACACATATCTACCACCTCATCAATTATCAAACACACAAATTTTTAATTAAATATAAAAATTCTAGTAAGCTGAAAGAGGCTTTTGAAAGTATAGAGTTATATTACAATTCTTAGAAGAGTTTAAATTCTAATGCTTACAATATTGTACACTCAAATTTTCAGTTTCTATAATTTAACTATTTACTTTTAATCTGAGCTATATGGTTTGGAAGAAGACTTTTTCGCTAACAACAGAAGGTTTGGATCGTAGAACCCACTTCTAAAACAGCCAGACTTCTCAGGCTCAAGATTGCACTACGAGGACTTAAAGGACGGACAGCTGCATCAGATTAATGTGACAATAATTTATTTTAATGAGTTACAATATCCTAATTATCTCATTCTAGATGGACAAAAATAAGTTATAATAATTGTTAGACTAAAAATTGCAAACTTATCTTTTGTGATAACTGATGCTGCTTGAGCGACGAGGTCAGCTCGAGTCGAGAAGACCCAAGAGAAGATGTCGAGAACGAAGTCGATGTCGCCGAGCTCCTGACCTGCAAAGACCACCGAGGCTCCTCGGTGGGCAGACACTCCGACAATCAAGTCAGCTCGGGAGGTCGGGGAAGAGAGTTTTTAGTGCTAGTAGTTGCGTACCTTGTGACAGAATGTCTCTATAGCGGTTCTTGTCGTTCAAACTCGTTAACCTAATAACGAGTCCGACACGACTCCGCCTCCCATGAACCGCCGAAGCCTCGTAAGGGATATCATTCACATGTCCGTAGAAATATAAAGGCAACCTGCTTAAATATAATAATATTGTCAATCTTACAAATATTTACATGAAATAACGTAGCCAGTTCCTCAACTGTAACCAAACTAGTACAACAACAACCTGGGGCATATCCCGAGGTGAACAACAAAAGGGAATACACTGCTGGTGGTGGTGCAGACCCTGCACCGCTACGGTGCGGCTCAGAACTAGTCGACGGGTGCGAAGTCTCCTGCTCTCCCTCACCTGAAAGGGGGTAGGGGTGAGCCTCTCGAGTCACTGGCTCAGTAGGGAAACTCCCCTAGAAACTGAGCAACCAGCACAAGTAGTAAAGCAGGAGGCTACACTAACAATTTATAGAACTAGCTAACATGATATAAAAACTGTAAATATCACTTACCACTTGCCGCTTAACAGAAAACAACAATAATAAATAAAGGGCAACCACAACTAGGTGTACGCGCTAAAGTAGGAAAATGCCACACTCGCCATGTGACTTGCTCGCGACACAAGCAACTAACCCGGACAAACCACACAGGACTACCTCTCAGTCTCACAGCCACGGACGTAAGGTCCAGCTGCCGCTCCACCAAACACAAGTCAAGAAGCTGTGGAGACCAACAAACACCACTCCTGCGGACCACACTGTCGTAGGCCCATGCTTGGCACCTTTAGGGACTCTGGCCCAAGCTCCCTAAAGTGAGGCACTGGAAAGCAGACTAGCTGGGGCCCAGTACGTCTACTGGTGTCCGTCTCCCCCACCACGAGCGCGCTACAAGCGACAAACACAAACTCTCTCAAGTCGTTGTCCCACTGTCGTCTTTCCCTCAGCCGGACGTACTACTCTACATAAGAGTGAGGGTGTCCAGGACGACGACAAGACCTCGTTGTACCCCGTACTGGGACAAG